>PVIC010001106.1:0-20940 GCA_004025085.1 Thryonomys swinderianus
CACGTCCAGCATTGTGGTATGCGGTGTTGATTGTTGGTGGGCGTGAGTCTCCACGCCCAGCGTTATATGTGGTAACCGGGGATCGAACTCAGGTCCTTGAGCTTGCAAGGCAGGCGCCGGAACCACTGAGCTAACCCTCCGGCCCCTGAATTAGCATTTAATGACACATAATTTATTTGTATAGTTCAGTTTAAGAAACCAACTCTAAATGCTTCTTGGCACTAGTAACTTCAGAGAAAATTTATCAATAGCAGTTCAAGTTCAATGATTTACTACTGAAGGTTTATATTGAGAAGGTTACAGAGCCACTGAATTTAGAGTCAGCTAAAATACGGTTTAATCATTAAAACAAATTAAACAAAAAATAATGAAGCTTAAATTAGCAAATGCTCTTGTTTCCTCTTACGCTACCACTTAGTCAAGTCCCTATAGACTATTATATTTCAAATGAAAGAACTCAAAAGACAAAGTGTTAATTTGTTTTACACTTCACTATATTACAGCTAGAAATACAATAAACTTAGAGGACTGGCAAATTTGTTTCTACTATATATTGGTTGCGTTGTTATTTCTTTCAAAAATAAAGTGGTAATGAGAGTTTTGATGAAAGCTATCTTAAACTTTTTCTAAAATAACAATACCATCTCCATGTACAGTTTTTGTTGTTGTTGTTGTTTTGAGACAGGATCTCGCTTTGTAGTTCAGGCTGGCCCTGAGCTCACTATGTAGCCCAGGCAAGCCTCAAACTCAGCAATCCTCCTATTTCTGCCTCCCGAGTGCTGGAATTACAGGCATGAGGCACCATGCCCGGCTCCATGTACACTGTTATTCTCAACTCTCCATATATGACTATTTGTTCTACGATTGATATTAAAGCACCAAAAACAAACATTAAAGAGAGGATTTTTCTGTGAAAACTAGAAACTTATATGCAGATGACTGAAACTTGAACCTTGTCTCTCCACAAGAATGAATTCAAATCAAAGATCTAAAACCATGAGACTATTGGAAGAAATACAGGAATGTATTGTAATGTCTTGTAAATATCTTGTAAATGAATGTCTTGTAAATACTTTATAAGAATCAGTACAGGTAACAGCTTTTTAGTAAGAATCATGAATTGAGAGGGAAAAAAGCCAAAAATAAACAAGTGGCACTACTCCAAACTGAAGAAATTCTGTATAGCAAAGAAAACCAGCAAAATGAGCATAGGATCTACCAAATGGGGAAAAAAAAATTGCAAAATAACTGAAAAAGGATCTATAATACATAAAACACTTGAAAATACATCAAGAGTAAAGTTCTTCTAAAAATGGATGAAAGATATGAAAAGTAACTTCTGCAAAGAAAAACAACACATTTCTCAAAAAATGTTCAAATTCATTAACATTTAGGGAAATAAATACAAGTCAAAACCACAGTATGATTTTTATTATCTCACCTCACTAAAGAAGATGGTCATCAAGAAGTTTTTGGAAATGCAGGTGAATATGTGGAGAAAAGGCAACTGTTATAGTTCTGTTACTGAAATCTCATACAGTTATTCAAAGAATCTGGTTTCTTAGTGGATCATCTTGTTGAATCAGGGTCTTACTTTACACTAGTGAATAAGAATGTGATTGGATTTGTAACATGAGGATGTCTGAGTAAACAACTTTTGAAATGTCTTTTTATTACATGAAGCATATTTGCTTTAATTTGTTTCTAAATCAATGCCAGGAGAACACAGAAAAACAGCAGCTAAGTAAGTGAAGTCATCACTATACAACTGCTGGCCCATTAATATCCAGTTACTGGAAATTGTTTCTTTCACTCCAGTCACATTCACTTAAGTTTCCAAAACAGCATTTATACCATGTTTAATTACCTGAGAATAGTAAAAATATCTGCAACATATAACATTTAATTTTTAACACCTAGACATTTATTCCTACTTATTTAAATTACTAGTGCACCTGAAAAGATGCTGAGTGCTCAAGAATACACTTATATAGAAAGAAAATGTATTGTACCTTGGGTCAAAATGCAATAAATGTATAGGCAAGGTTGGTGGAATTATCAGTTCCACATGATATCTAGTCCTCAGAGACTCACCCAGATCACACCATCTCTTCAGTAAGATCTTAGATCAGTTTTACCTTTACTTTGAAATGAACTTCTCAAATCCAAGATGCTTCAATGTCCATCACTTTGTGCCATCTTTCTGTAATCATGCTTGGATTAAACATCATTTGTTAGAGTCAGCTAATTGAAAAATCTTTACCTTGGAGTTACCCACTCTCAAGTTTCACCAAAAAATTTACACCTCTTAAAATTTTAATCCCATATCCTTATTCTTAGCTAAATCACTTGCAACATCCTTTTAGAAATGAGAGACCCAATATCATAAATCTTGATCTCATAGCCTGTTCTCAAGCTGATATCTGTTCTCCTTACCATGATCTCAAATTTTATATCTTTGTGAATTTCTAACAATTTCTGATACCAATTCAGAATTTTCTCTGGAAGACCAATAATATATTGTTGTTTAACTTGTGCATTAATTTTCCAACACCTCATTCTGAGAGATTTTTACTTCAGGAACTCATTATGAAAACCTTCTGGAAGGGGCTGATGATTTACCTCAGTGGCTCCTGTTCCTGCCTCAGAAGCACAGGGTCCTCAGTTTGCTACTCAGTACAAAATGAATGAATGATTGAATGAATAAATAAATAAAATCTTCCTGATTATAACTCTCTAGTGAGAGTAAGTTTTCTTTTCTATTAATTTATTTCATACTGACACCTAGATATAACTCTTAAAATTCCTAGACTTCTATGAAACAAAGATATGGCTCAAAAATTCTGAAATTCATATAATTCCACTTGTTATCCCCATCTTAAATTATGGAATAACTCTTCACTAATAATTTAGGCTCTGTTTGTCTTTTATTGTCATTTTGAGATGTTTCAGGCTTCATGTTCTGAAAAATTAACTTTTTCTGAGGTAGAACTGTAGGAAAGGAGATGATTCCATGGAAAAGAGACTACATCATAAAGAAGGAAACTTTATTCCTGTTCTACATGACTTGGCCTCATTTTTTCAATTAAAATACTAGACAATACAGAGAAACATGAATTACTGCAAATCTAAATGAAAAAAATTAGGCAATCTGCTAATTAGTATTGTAAATACTATATGTTGTTTCAGGGAATGAACAACATAGTCATCAGAAAAAGTATTTTAACCAGCACTGGATTTCCAAGCCTACAACTATTACTGCTACTACTACTATCTACTATATGACAGATGTTTTATGATTTAATTCCATGTGATAAATTAATGAGTTAATTTTCATCCACCAATTATGAAAATTAGCCAGTATTGATAGCATCAATTTGTACTTAAGTTTGGAACATGCACTCCCATATGTTAAGGAAAGGAATGGTCAGCTATTTTTACCATCCTGTCTACAAATAGGAACACACTTGGAAGCAGGATAATGAATTTTTAAAATTTGAATCTTTATTGGTACATTATTATGATCATTCTCAACACTAAGAATTTGGACCAGTATATGACATGATATACTTCTCACTTTTCCCTTTCCCCTTCCCATCCTACAACCCCACCCTACATACATAAGCTTTGTTTCCGTTTTATTACCATCACATTTCTTTCCCCTCATTACTTACCTCTAAGTCCCATTTCCCTTTAAATATTTACTATTACACAATATCTATCATGCATTCTAGAACTCATTTACATCTTCATTTCCTCATACCATCGAAAAGATATATTTACACATCTGTGACCTATTTATTTCACTTATGAGTATGTCTTAGAACATATCCATTTGAGTATTAATGACTCAAGATTATCATTTTTATGATAAAGTAATGAGTATGATTTTTAGAATCATAATACAGTTATAGTTACATACACAGTAATATATCTATTCCTGAATACTTCTGTTTTCAACTGGATAAAAAATAATTGAAAAATGAGAGCTTATGTCAAAAGACCAAGTGTCATTCACCCAGCCTTGTAACACATTGTCTCATTTTACATTACTTTTTATGTTTATGAAATATATATGACCTAAAATTTGCCATTGAAAAAATTTAATTTTTATAACTTCACTGTTTTAAATACATTTCCCACACTGGGCAACAAAAATCTCTATAAAGTCCCAAAACATATTCATCACTCTATTTCCCCCATGTAGTGATGTGTGATCTACATTTTTAATGATTATGCCTATTCTAGATATATATAATAGTGTAATGATTTTTCTATCAATGTTTTTTTTTTGAGACAGAGTCTCACTTTGTAGTTCAGGCTGGCCCTGAGCTCACTATGTAGCCCAGGCAAGCCTCAAACTCAGCAGACCTCCTGCCTCTGCCTCCCAAGTGCTGGGATTACAGGCGTGAGCCACCATGCCCAGCTTTTACTTCACATTTACCCTCTATGCTTCTCTTTATTTTTTCCCTTTAGTCTCTTGTATCAAATTCTCTAATACTAAACACTTAATATCTGTAATAAAGATCTGTACCATCTTATTTGAATTTTGAAGGGTAACAATTTAATTATGGTTACAAATGATAATATTTGGTAAATGACTAACAACCAATAGGAAATGTATTAATTTAAATATTTCTTACATGTGATAGCACTAAGAATAATTTCATAATTAATTGAAGTGATAAGATAACTTTCTTGTTTCTCCAGGATATATTATTTGTGATGACTTTTGAACAAAGTTCTTGTCATTCAGAAAGGAAAATAGTGTTCTATCTTTAAATTGAGGGAAACAGGCAAAATAAAGAATAAGACTTTTCTATCTGAATGCATTTATTTACTCCAATAACATCATCTTATGTCAACCAGTTGAGAGATAACTAATCTTGACAACTCTATATTGAAAATATTAAAGAAAAAAATAGATGGGTCATGGAAGTTTGAATCACCTTTTAGAAAAGAGCAATTCACAGTACAGAATATTTTTTTTGGAATTGATAGGAATAAGAAATAGGCCTGTCATATTATAACTATTATACATATTTTACTTTACATACTATATCATGTAACTTTAGACCTATGTTGACAGCCAATAAATCATATATTAATTCCTTTTTAGATGATATATTTATTTATAGTCCATACGAGGTGCCTAAATGCTTTATTTACTTTGGTATCCCAAACTAAGAGAACAATGTCTATGATATGGCAGATATATAACAAATGTTTTTCTTTTGGATAAGTACATAATATTACTTTTATAGGTTTACTCATTCAGTCACACAGTTAACAACTATTTATTATGGACCTCCTGTGATTCAGTTTCTAAATCTGAGGCAGGGAAATGCACAGTAGTGCAGAAACAGAAGGATAAAATGTGGTGGTGACAGGAGGTGTTAAAAAAGTTGTAGTATGCATAATGAAAACAATCACAATGATGCCACTGTTTGAATGCTGGGACAAGTTAGAGGCAGAAGAGCAAGTTCAGTGGTATTTAAAAGCACATACATGAAATGTTCAATTTATGTTCTGCCATTTGTGGATATGGCAGTATGGGAACAAAAGCAACATTGAGGGAAGATAATGAATTTAGTTTTGTAATCTCAGTTGGTAATTGTACTCTCTTCCTAAGGTTGCTGTGAGTACTGACTGCTGCTGCACAGTAAAGCCAACTCGTATGAGAACAATCAGAAGAATGAAACCTGTAAGTGCGTGACTGCTTCCACAGACAGCTACATGTAAATCAAGGTAAAACATTAAGGGTGGGTTGGAGGGAAAAGCATTTAGATGAGGAGACGGATTATGGAGGAAACGCCAAAGGAATATGATAGAATAGTTTGAAAATAGCATGGGATTAATTTGCTACAGGGAAGGTAGACAGGTAAGTAGGTAAGAGAGAGGAACAACTACTGCAGGCTGTTAAAGACCATTATAAGACAGCTATTATGCATTCAGTATGCTATATTTCTGAAAGAAGTTTCTAACAATATTACCAAAACATTCCAGCAATATCACTAAAATGTTTTGGTGGCTACAAAATATTTACATAAGAAGTACTTCCTTTCTGAGAAATTTAGAAAGCTAACGCATCTATTTGGAATTTTTTTAAAGTTCCCAGTATTTAATTTATATATATATATTTAAAAGTTCTATTTTAGCTTTAAAATTAACTCTTCAAAATTGCATCAACCAGAAAAATCAAGTAAATGTTTTCATTTTCATTCTTGGCATCTAAACCCTTATTAAAATCCATGCCAGTAATTTTAGGACTTGGCATGAGCTAGCAAATTAGAAATACTCCTTAGCCCCCAAGAAGCTAGCTTATTATTTATTAATATGTGCACAAGGGAAAGAAAGTATAAGGAAAACAAAAGACCATTATCCTGCTTACAAGATGCACAATCTAGGGTGACATTATAGTGTACAGAGGCCACTGATCTGGATCTGCAGTCCTCAGCAAGCAAGCCACACCTGTTGACTTGTGCCCATTTTGGCTTGAAAGGTTATATTTACTAACAAACAGCACTTTTGAGTTCAGGCTGGACCTGAACTCATTTATGTAGGTCAAATTAGCCTTAAACTCACAGCAATCCTCCTGCCTCTGCCTCCCTAGTGCTGGGATTACAGGTGCAAGCCACCATGCCCAGCATTGTGGTATGTGATATTGGGGATGAAACTCAGGATGTTGAGCTTGCCAAGCACACACTTGAACCACTGAGCTAAATCCTTGGCCCTATCAGTACTTTTATGAAATTTTCTTTGATTTTGTTGGCACATTTTACACAGACATTATAATCACGTTCAACATTGAGAACTTAAATGTGACACATCTTGATTCTCATTTTTCCCCTTTCTCCTGCCCTCCCCACCACCCCACCCAATATACATAATTTTTTTTTATTTTCTAGTTTTTTCTTTCCCTTCTTTATTTTCCCTATCCACCCTTCCCCTTTTCCTTTTGAATACTTTCTTCCTATTTCACATTGTCTATCATACATTTTGGCACTTGTTTATATCTATGGGTTTTCATACTAGAGAAAAGATATGGTATTTACACATCTGTGTCCTATTTATTTCATTTATAAGTTATGAACATTTCTTTAAGATAGTATGAAATCAAGCAATGAAGCAACCATCTGTGGTTTCTTGCTTTCTAAGTAAAGGATTATTATTATCATCATCAGTATTATTTTAATTGATTTGATTCGTACATTTTATATGCACATCATGATCACAATCGACACTGAGAATTTGTACCAGTATAAGGTATGGCTTATTTCTCATTTATTATTACTACTATTATTACTACCACACTGAGTACAGTAATTATTATAGACCTGGCTCTGAAAACCTAGATGAGAGCATTAAAAAGAAACACAATATTAAAAATTGTAATGCTACTAAAAAATGAGAGCCCAGTAAATTGCTACTCACAGTAAGATCGTATATCCACTTAATGCTAAATGCTAGATGCTAAAAGCAAAAAACTAGTTCTGTGACTACATAATTTCCCAGGATTGCAAGAGAAGCAGGGCAAAAAGCAAAGTGGAATGGTGTGAAGCCATAGGCCATAGGTCCTATGAGATGACTATGCAGAGATAAGAAACTTTCCTAGCCACAAGCCCCAATCTCCTGGAACGCATGGCCAGAGATTAAAGATAACTTGCTAGGCCACAAATCACAGTAGGATCAAAATGTGTTGCCTGAAGGAGTAAATGCTCTAGCCTTTGTCCTCCCTACTCTGCCTTATCATTGAAATTATTCCCAAAGGCAGTCTTTCACAGTCCATCCTGTTCTCCACCAGTTCTTCCCTTTTCCTCCTACTGGAATTCCTGCCTTTTTTTTCTTGGTACTTGCTTGCTTGTTCTATCAATTGCAGTTCCGGACTGTTCTTTGAGACTGTCTCACACTCAAGGGTCTCTGTTAATTGCAGACCCTCTGGATGCTCTTGGACTATGGGTTGAACACTGACTGATTAATCTTTGAGCAATCTTTTATTATTTTGCACTTTGCCACAGAACTGGTACAGAATGGAGAGACTTGTCTCAGCAACATTAGAGTCGTCAGTAGAGTTCACTGCTATTGAAGGATGAACTTTTTTGGTTGGATAGAAAAGGGATTGAAGAAAGAAGTTTAAGAAAAGTCAATAATTTGAAATAGACTACTAATGAGACATGAATCAGTTTCAGCTGATGGAGATATTTTCTTTCTCAGAATATCTCATGAAGCTGCTTTGGAAAGGGATAGTAGTACACCAGAGACCCAATCTTTATTCTGTTGAGGAAGCCGAGTGATACAAAAATGAGACAGTTGAGTCACCAGAACCTGGATTTGGGCTCCTATGAGGACAAATATCAGGAAAGTAAACTTTAGAGGAAGAACAGAATGACTCCTGTGCTGGCATCACTTTAAGAATCCACCTCACACAGACAACAAAAACAAAACAATTGAATACTGGAGCAGAACAAATGTGTAAATATGTGCAAAGATAATTACATAGTGCACACTTAATTTTATGTGAACACATGAGATTCACTTTTTACTCTGGCAAATCCATCATCTCTTTGTATTCTGAAAAGAGTTAAATAGGGAAATTGGTTAAGAAAAGGGTGGCAGGTAGAAAAAGAGTTTATGTGTTCTCTTCTATTACATCTACGGGCTTAGCAGGACTCAGGGGGATTGATAATGTATTGTGCTCCCCTTGGGCCTGAGAAAAGACTCAGAAAGAACAAGTCTCCTCACTCTGTGCACAACTGTAATAATGAGGTACTAGCTAAACAGCGATGTACACTGCAAGGAGTCCAGTATGGCACAGAGGAGCAGAGCCAGGAAGAATGCATTTTGGCCACATGTACAGAAGTGGGCTCTCAGACTAAATTGTTGGGAAGATCTTCAAACTCAAAAGATAAATTAAAATAACAGTATTTGGTCTTACAATACAAAGAATACGGAATCATAAAACCTTTCCTGCATGTTCCCATCTTCCATGCAAGTTTAGAGTTCTCTCGAGGACCTACCCTTATCTGGCTGCCTGTAATATTTCTACCTAATTTAGCTATGTATAATATGATCTATAGTAATGGATTGCTTCCAACTTTGGCTAGCATGATAAATTTCTCATGAACATGGGTGTAAAATAAGTCTCAAAAGTTTCAGCTCTAGTTTTTCTGGATATATACCCAGAAATTGAATGGTAAAACATAGGGTGATTATATTCATTCATTCATTTATTTGTGGAATCATGGCATTGTTTCCACAGCAGCTGTGCCATTTAGCAGTAATTAACCTCACATATAATACATAAAAGTTTCAACTTCACTTCTCTATATCCTTGTCTATAATTTTTATTTTCTATTCTATACAAATGAGTGTGAATCACACTAAAATTTGTTAAACTATTTTATGTTGTCTTTACCCAAGTTCTCATCTGTCACTATATACAGGAATAGTACATGTCCTGTAAAGCAGAATTGCTTTTTACAGTGTGCTTACTAACACACAGGTTGTTATAAATGGCTCAATAATTTTAAGGAATACTGTATCATAGAGATTAAGACAATAGACTGAAGCCAGAAACATTCATAAAATATTTTAATAGTCATCTCAGGAAAGAAACTGAATTGCCCCAGTTTTGTCATCTACCATATACAAGTGACACTAACACTTACTTTGTAGCATTATTGTATTTAGGAAATGAAGCCAAGTCATTAAATAGTACCTGGCAAAGAGGAATTCCTTTAATAATAGTTACCATGTGTGTCCATAACACCTATTCATCTCATCAGTTAATTCAACATAAATATCTACTGATGACTAATTCTGGACATTATTCTAGATGCTGGAGATTCAGCAGTGACCAAAAGATAAAAAAAATTGCCATAATACAGTTGAAGTTACAGTAAAAGAGACACATATACTCATTAAATACATAGAAAACATTTATGATATGTGAAACAAAAAGCAGCAAGGGGGCTAAAAGTCTGGAGTTACTTGATTAGAGATTAGAGGAGCTAGAGAAAGGTACAATGAGGAAAACTGCTCTATATCAGAGCACATTTAATTAAGTAAACCAAATATAAATTACATGTTAGCTATGGCTTAATCAACCTATTTCATGAAAATAAGAGTAAAACTTAATCACAAAATATAGGTTAGTTCCTCACATCATTAGTCAATAATCTTCAGTAATTAAAAATAACCTTAGAATTTTGGAGGAATTATATGTTCTACTAATACACTTCAGTTTAGCTTAGGTGTTTAGCTTAGGTACATAAAATGATTTAATACATATTTAAAACCTGGACCAGCTACCACACAGTGCAAGTCCCAATGAGTAAAGAAATACGCCAAGTGACAAGTTACAGTAAAGAGGCTGGTGTCTTAAAGATGCAACCAGAACTCTCTGAAGGGGCATCATCATTGCACAAAAAGGCCTAATTGTTCAAGACTCACAAAGTTAACAGTTCTAAGGATGGGTTTTGGGAAAAAGCCTTGAATCCTGAATTCACTGCCTTGTATTTAAATGAATTTAGACTACTTAATGTGCTTGTTCCTCCTTTTTCTCAGTTGGAAGATAAAATAACATTATCTCTGGAATTCCTTGAGTATGTTAAGTTCACATAAGTAGCACTTTAGTCATAAGTGAAATAAATAGGTAACAGATGTGTAAATATCATATCTTTCTCTGGTATGAGAAACTGAAGATGTAAATGAGTTCTAGAATGTATGATGGATATCATGAAATAGGAAATATCCTAAGGGAAATTGGGTGGAGGGGTAAGTAATGAGGGGAAAGAAAAAATGTGATGGTAATTAAAAAAAAAAGGAAAGAAAGCTTATGTATATAGGGGTGAGGGTGGGTGGGTAGGGGAATGGGAAAAAATGAAAATTAAATCATGTCATATGCTGGTACAAATTCTCAAAAAAAGCTTATGAAATTGCTCCTGTCTATGTACTATGAACATAATTTGAATTCAGAAATCATAGACTCAGAACTATTATTTTTTTATTTTTTAGAACTACTATTGCATGTATACATGTGATTCACATCAGTTAAGTCACTTGCATTTGCTACAGTCCTTCAAGCCCATGGGCGCCTTCTTTTCAACTTGGCTGCCTGATTACCTCACAGAGTGGACTTTAAGCAGCAACTGATAAAGCCTGTCTGATCCTAGCCACATCATAACTACAACCTGTCTTCTAGAGGCTCCTTTTTTACCTTAGACAAAAGACTTAAATGATATTTTTAGTTAGTATTTAACAGGTTGTTTTATCACATGGAGGCCACTGAAAGTTTCTGCTCCTCATGTATACCACTTACACACATGTTCTTTCTACCATAGGAGATGAATTCTAAGGGGTTACGTATCCTCACTGGCAACCTTGGCAAAGAAAACATAAAAGCACTTTGAATAATGTTTTTTTTATTATCCTCAGTGTTTTATTTTTGGTAGTAGAACATCAAAAACAATTGTGAAAAAGACTATATTATAATGTCTTTAGGCAAATGACTGGGCTGGCTTCTATATCTTCCCTCTATAGACAATAAAATAGGCCTGTATTCCAAAAGCCATCTGTGATAATAGGCTTATTCAATGATATTCTCTCAGTCGTTAGACATTTGTTTTTCCAAAATTATAATCATGTATACCAGATTTTGTAATCAACAAATCAGAGGCTGAGAAAATATAAGATTCCTAGTTTTGAATTTAACACCTTGAAGCTCCATGACCATGGGTAAATGTTATCCTCCCTGAATCTTTTTTCCTCAGTACAGATGTACTACTTGTGTCACCAACTGGGAAGATTTTGGGGAAGAACTCATGAAATACTTTATAATTCAAACAATTTTGCAAACAATATACAGGAATAACAGTGAAGCGTATCACAAATATGGTATGGAACATTTTATCAAAATACTCAGAACATACTTATACTAAAAATGATACCACCTAGCTGAAATTCAAACTTAACTGATGTCACATACCTTATCATAGAACATTGCTAGCAATTTCAGTCATAAAATCCTTTGTCGTGGGAGGTTGTAGTCTGTATTGCAGGAGATTCAGCAGAAATAGTTGTGACAGAGATTTAGCTACTTCTCTCCCACCCAATGTTGAGTCTGTACAGATTTTGTATTTAAAGTGGACAGGAAAAAAAAATCCTTGTTCTCTTACATGCAAATTTTGGTACCCCAGACAGTGTTCTTAGCCCTGATTGCTTTCATTACACACTGGGAATAAAAGTGTTAACAAATGTTGTGTGGATTAAATGACTTTATTTTTTAAAAAATATTTTTCACTTTGTACATTCATGCTTCAGTTTTCCATTCATTTTTTTTTTCTTTTTGGAGACAGGGTCTTGCTTTGTAGTTCAGGCTGGCCCTGAGCTCACTATGGTGCCCAGGTAAGCCGCCACGAACTCAGCAATCCTCCTGTCTCTGCCTCCCGAGTGCTGGGATTACAGGCGTGAGCCACCATGCCCAGCATTGTATGTGGTAACCGGGGATCGAATTCAGGTCCTTACGCTTGCAAGGCAGGCGCCGGAACCACTGAGCTAACCCTCCGGCCCGAGTTTTCCATTCATTTTAACTCACATGGTGATTCTCTGAAGTGACTGTTATTATTAAGTCCACTTTACAGATGATAAAATGGAGGAACAAAGTTTCAACATGTTGCCCAAAGTCACATAGCAGCTGAATGCCATAGCTAGAATTCAAACCCAGGTAGGCTGGTTTACAGAATCTGGTTCTTCAGCATTATGCCAGTGTGTTTTTCAGAAACTGGCCATAGATTTGCTGGCAGGTGTCTAGGCATAGTAAGAGCTTAGTACAATCTACAGATTGTCCTATAGATTAGTACTGTTATTATTATTATTATTTTACAAATTTAAAACTACGTGCTGAGCCGTGTTTCCTTTTAATCTGTTTACAATGTGTCCTCTGAAGCACCTTGTGAGTTACATGGCACCAGCAAATAACAGCAGCTTCCCCTGATGGTAATGAGCCTACACACTTGCCAGAGGAGTGGGATGGCTCTGAATGGGAAATTAGATTTTCTCATAGGCAGAGCAGCTCTATCTAGAATTACATTCCACCTCCCTCAACAATCCTGTGCAAAGTTAGGTGATGAAGAGGTAGCATTAAAAGAAGACCTCTTTTCACAAACCTGATTATATACTGAGGGGCACGAAGTAAGCACAGGAAAAATATAGCAGAGTAAGTAACTAGAGAATCCACCTAAATGATAGGCAAACTGAGAGTGCTATAATGGGACTGCAGAAAACAAATATAATACAATAGTGTACTTGACATTAAATAATGAATTCTAAATATACAGATGAAAAGATGCAATTATACTTAGGGAAAGCCCACAAAGTATGGGACTTGTGACGGATACTTACTTGCGGAGAGACTGATCACTCCCTGTCACTCCGGAGAGGGCAGTGCTGAGTCCCATTTTCCAAGGCGAAAGTGCCCCATTCACATGACATTTTTGTAGGTAGTCACATTTTCAACATTTGGTAGAAACCAATTTTAAAATCACTCCTTCAATTTTATAGCACAAAAATAATCCATGTACAAATGCGAGAGAGGCCTTCTATCTCAAAATTGAAATCAGGGAAATCAGAATGCCACAAACCCAAACAAGGACAAGGAAAGGTACCTATGACCTTGAAATACCTTGAAAGTAGATAATGCCTGTAACACAGCAAACCAAAAACAGATTATTGAATCAAGTTAATTTTGTTACAAAGTGCTTGTCGCCAATTGGTATTTTCAGTTATTTGTTGTCTGTCTCTACTAGAAAAGGAGCCCTCAGGAGTGACCTTGTCCAGGTCCTATGTTTCTATACTCATATCACCTACAGTGATGATTGCTTCCTCAAGGGGTCACTGATATATATTGTAAAATAAGAATATGTTAGAGGAAGAATATGTGTCAAATATAGCAAATTTGTAAGTAACCTTTAGGAAAATATTTAATAATGCAGGATAATCAGTTTAAAATTCAAAATTAAGCCATGAAGATAAATATAGGGAGGATAAATATGATTCAATTATAATTTGTTTCATTTTTCTTTCATTAAATATATATTTATGGCATTTTTAATAAATGTCAGACATGAATAAGGATTTAGAGATTCAAAACACGAGTGCTGTATTGTCTTTGTTCTTAAAAATGGTTACTGAATACTAAAGAATGCAGACCTGTGAGTTAAGCACAATTGGTGTTACAAAATTAAAGTGTGCACAATGAGAGTAATGCACGTAATTAATTATTTTGTTGTTAGATGAACAGGTTTCAAAGTAGTTTTGTGGAAAAAAATAGATGTCCCAGGTCTTTTGCTATCTTTTAAGTTTAATGAGGAATAGAACTATTTAATGTAATCTTACACTTACGACTCAAACCTGTTTCTGTTCATTTCCACTTATCTGATTCTCCCACCTACCTCTTTCCTTAGGAGGACCTTTATGATTAAATTGGATCTTCCTGGACTATGTCTATATTTTCTATGACTATATTTTTCTCCCCTAAAGACCGTTAATCACATTTGCAAACAAAGTCTGGCAGCACTAAACTGGCCTGGAATCCCAGGAATTTCTCACTGAGTAGGTAAAACTGTGTTTACTAACAGTTTCTATTGTATTTGTCTAAGTTCACATAGAAATGTTTCTTGTGACTTTACAAAATATATATTACACTCAGTGAGAATTGAGTTAATAAGAACACTGAGAGTTGATTTCATACAGCATGGATGCTAGTAGGAAAATGACAGTTTCTAAATCCACAGACTAATATGTAGAATGATTATTAGAGGAAAAGTAGACAGAGCTAGAAAAAAGGAAGCAATAGGGAGTTGTTTCATGGATATGGAGCCTCAGTTTTGCAAGATAAAATTGATTTGGAATAATATCAATCTATGCAACACCACTGCACTATATTCCAAAGATGATTAAGATGGTGAATTTTGTGATATATATGGCCCAAATTTAAAACTAAAAATTTGAAATTACAAAAGAAAAAAATGCAAAAATATACCATTTTCATTAGAAAAGATTGTCAAAGTGCATACCATTATTACAGGCAGCTAAATTAGATAGAAATTAATATGCAATCAGAAAGGGACTGAACTGTCAAGGAAGTCAGTAGAAAAAATAAAGCCATTAGAATTGAGGTTGGAGGCACATCTGTTAAAAGCCAGCCTCCAAGATAAAAATGGGATGAACTGGCCTACATGCCTCCTTGAAGATAAGCAATAACTTAAAGATTATACTATAATTGATATCACTTTGTGTCAATAAAGTTTAGATAGACATCAGTCACCCAGGTTAAGTAACAAGAACCTCTAGACCCATCCCTTCCTAAAAATATCTTCATTCTTTTCATGTGCTTTTGCTGTGTGACCTGCTTCCCTACTGAATCAACATTACCTAGGAGGCTATTCTTGTAATCTTATTGGTTGGTTCTAATTTGGCAACACTGTACCCACCTTGACATATTGTATGCATATCATGATTTTGCTCTGTAAAACTTCTCAAACAATTGAACTCATTGCCAATGTACATCTGGGACACCTCCTGTCTCTCAGAAGCTATTCTCATTCCTCAACAAAGCTACTCTTCATCTTCTTTGTCCTTTGAATTCATTCTGAGATTTCTAGGGGATACCACCTTGGTGCATTCATCATCCAGCAGCTTGGGGTTATATTTTATCTCCATAACACTTTTAAAGGAATACATGTAGGGAATGGATTGGTTTCCTACTGCTTTTCAAAAAAATTACAATAGATTCACAGGCTTAACACAGATTTTGTATTTCAAGTTAAGGTCTGAAAAGGAAATTACTGAGCTGAAATGTAGGAATCAGCAGATGGGTGTTTCTTCTGGAAGGTCTTTGGGAGGATTTTTTATTTTGCCTCCTCCAACTTGCATCTGTTGCCCACTTTTCTTGGCTTATGATATAAAACCTGACCTCAAGGCTCCAACCTGTTTCTGTTCATATCTATTTCTCTGATTCTTCCACCTTCCTCTTTTCCGTAGAAAGGCCTTTATGATTCAATTGGGTCTTCCTGGACTGTGCCTGTATTCTTCTCCCCTAAAGATACTTAATCACTTTTGCAAACAAAGCCTGGTGGTACTAGCCTTGTCTGGAATCCCAGGAATTTCTCACTGAGCGATAAAGCTGTGTGTTCACTAACAGTTTCAGTTTAAAGGAAAGCAGTGTTCCATTTATCTGCTGTTCTCTGTCAGGAAAAGGGAAACACTCAAGTAGATTTTGAATAAATATATAAAAAGCCTGATACAGTTAACTGTGTGTGATGAAATTGTCATCCTTCTTGAGTTTAATTTCACAGGTTATAGATAGCATACATCTGGAAACTCTCTGCCCCTCCAGTGACATGGAAAGCAGAAGTTCCTAATTTTTTGTTGCCAGTATTGCTGCAGTTGTCACCCTCTATACCTAACCCTTTTCTCTGGATGAATACTAAAATATGTACCAGAATTTAAGTTTATTGCTACTCAGATGTCAGACTCAAATTTTAAACCATTGTCTACTGCAGTGGCTACATATTTTTTTTCCTAGAAGGATAGTATAGAAAGATACTGTTAAAATTTGTATCTATTATTTGAGATTACTGAATATCTCTTTCCCCCATCTCTGTCCCACTTCACATCTGACATGTCTCTGTCCCCATGTCTTACAAATCTCATGGAGGTTTCCAGACATTAATGTGACTATATACACAAGTGGTTTGGGGAAATGGCTCTATCCTGTCGGTGTAGTTTCCTTCTGCTTCTCCTTTAGTGAGACTAAAAGAATAAGGCAGGTTGGATTTTTTTTTTTTCTAAATACCCTTTCTAAGCATACTCACAGCTGTTTCTGCTGCCAGTAATTGGCTCAGGTAGAGGGAAGTATCTCTTCATTTTAGACCTAAGAATTATATTTCAGTGTATTGTAGATGAAAATTCAGATCTGCAACTGACAGAGAATAAATAAATCATCCAGTACAGATTCATAATTCTACTTGCTATAAAGTATCAAGCTATTGGCCAGATATACTGAATATTGTTCATACAGACAGCTGTACAAAAGGTGCAGTCATAAGATTCTGTAGAATGTTTGTCTTACCCCTCAAAGGTAGGCTTAACAAGCCTACAGAAGAATGTAGTTTCTTCCTAGATTCTGTATTTTAAAATGTAAATTTATATATCTGTTTGGAATGTTTACAGAATTTATGGAGTTCAAAGAACTGTGTTCAATTTAGAGATATGTTTACAAACAGCAGAATTTTCTGTTTTCTTGAAATAGAATCGGTTTTTAAAATACTACACCCTGAACAAGGCCTCTGTCTCACATTCCAACCCTCTCGAGTGTTTTTTTTTTTTACCTTTCTAATATGCATAGGCTAATTCGAGTTGTGTTCAGAATAATGAAGATTTGATAACATTTATACATGTATAAAGCCTGAGGATCTAAACTCAAATAAATATAATTATTGTTAATGGACACATATCTTTGTTTGTATGTGTGTATTTAAAAGAAACTCATAATTAACAACCTAATGTTTTAACTTTCAAAAAGTAGTTTAGTTCAACACCTCTGAATATGTCCTTGACTTTTTTGAGTTAATATCCATAATTAATTTTTACTTTTGCTCAAACAAAGCAGCCACTTTATAATAAGCTTTAATTATGCATAATGGAAAATAGCATAAGAGAAAAAGTTTTGAAACTACCAATTTCGTTAGATACCTATGTAAATACATGCTAACTTTTTAATAGGTATTGAGCATTAAAATCTCCGCTGAAGTAGAGCATAATATCCATTCCTTATGTAGATTTTTTTTTCCTCCAAAAGGGGAAATTTGATTTTGTTCCTCTAAATTCAATTTCTTTTCACCTTTTTAATATGAGGTCTTGTTAATCAGTTTAGCCCCTTTTAATTCTTTACTTGATTTATCAACCTACTCAATGTCATATATAGTCATTTGTTTATAATGATGCTCCTTGAACTTATGAATATTTATTTATTTATTTATTTACTTCCCACTTATTAGCTTATTTCTTAATTTATGTCTAATGTAAATATTTTAGAAATCACCCCAAATTGTATAGGTACAGGTTATTTTCCTCTGGAGATTAAATTTGAAATGTATAACAGATTTTGGAAAATGAGATTACTTAACTTTCAACTGCTTAAATAGTTTAAAAGTTCAGACTCCTTTCAAGATAAGAAAAAAATCACTCATAAGGAGAAAACACTCAAATATCATAGCATGGAGCCAGGCTTTTAGCTCAGTAGTACTGGCACCTGCCTTGTAAACTCGAGATTGTGAGTTTGATCCCCGGAATCACAAAAAATAAACATCAACAAATAAAATAATAAAATGGCACACCAAATATGACATTAGTAGGCTAAAGCATTAGACATGAGAAAATGACAAAATGAAATAATTTGAATTTTGTTTAAATTATATTCATAAGCATGGGTGGTATAGCATAAATGTGAACCTTGTTTTGGGGATAGCAGAAACTAAAATAAAAGGGGCCGCTCAAATTTGTAGCAAAAATCTTTAAGATATAAAAGAAGGAAGAGAAGTTAAAAGAAAGGACTTCAGCTTGAGTAGCTGAAATGAACACAGATCTGAGGAAAATCAGATGAGCTCATTAACAAAAGAATACATTTACCTTTCATAAAAGTTATGTCCCTAGGCTGGGCTAGTGGATGATGATTTCCCATTGGGCCATAAATATGACCTCCCATTTTAGCAGATTTCTTTCTGGTGGTCAGTCTCAGCCTTGGGGACATCTGGCATCCCCCTCCTGTTACAGTTTCCCTGGTCCTTGTAAGAAGAAAAGAAATAAAATAGGGCTTATCCCATATACTGTTAGGAAAGGAGGCAGTGTCTTTGCAGTTAGTAGGTAATAGGTCATGGACTAACTGAGAGTTCATGGTTTTTGTCCTCTGAGAGGACCTGTCCGAATTCATGAATATCACTTTGCTTTTCTACTTTAGTAAGACTCTACTTTTAGTCAGACTATTTTATGCTACTCTGGCTAAATCATCTCATCCTTCCACCAGTTTCCCAGGACTCAGATTTGATTTGCCTTCTGGAGCTCTCCAGCACACTTTCTCTTTTGACAGTACATAACTGACACTTTGTCCCACTCCTGGGTGCCTTCATTTTTATTTTTGTTTGGTTGTGTCTGGACTATCTCTGTGCTGAATAATTCTGACTAGGAGCTTGAACATATAGATATTATCACCTATTGCTCTTTTACTTTCCTAATGACAAAAATGAATAAATAAAAACCTTAATGCTACATTAAACATCGTTGTGTTGGCCAGACTCTGGGCCATCCTTTTATAGAAACTTTCGAGATCATCTGATTACATACTCCCTAGACTAACAAAATTAGAGATCAAACAATTATTCTTAGTATCTCTTGTTTGCCTTGATTTTCTCCACCTAACTGTTGAGATCAAGTGGAGTAAATAGGAAACCTGTGGTCAAATTATGTGGATAGACTGGCGGATGAGAAAGAAATAGAATTCATATATGTTATGTATATGTACAAAATCCCCACTGGAAATTGAATTGTAAGGGACTTTAAACATGAACTAATAAAAAATATAAATTGAAAACTAATAAGAAATAGCTCTTAGGTTCTCAGGTTTCATTCTGCACAACTGTTTTTCAATTGAATTGTCATATTGATTGTAAAGTGAATGAGTGGAAGTGTATGGATTCTGTTTCATTTCTGAGGAAATCTGCACCATAGATGGGGCAGCAGATTAATGGAGAGACTTCAAATACAGATCTTTAAAAAAAAAAAAAAAAGAGCCAGGTGTGGTGGCTCATGCCTGTAATCTCAGCACTCAGGAGGCAGAGACAGGAGGATTGCTGAGTTCCAGGTTTGCCTGGGCTGCATAGTGAGCTCAGGGCCAGCCTGAACTATAAAGCGAGACCCTGTCTCAAAATAAAAAACAAAAAGACACAAAATGGGTCAGCTTTCATTGGAAATAAGAGGGATACACAGGGCAGGTTAGATGTGACATACCTGTATTTAGCTCTGGCCCGCCCTCTTTTCTGGACTCCCCCAGAAAAGTCTTCCCCAAGTATCCTGTCAAGTGGTGAAAAGGAAGCTGTAATCTTACTGTACCATTCCTTTTTCTACTCAAGTGTATATCAACATGCACGAAGGCATTACAATGATAAACTCAGTGCTTCTGTTGCTAGCCTATGGAGAGAGACAGGAATCCCTGGAGAGCAGAAGGCAGAGCTATTGTTTAGGGACACCTGGTTTTGGCTCTGCTTTCTCTTCCAGATGCAAGTTAAATTCAAGAGCCAGCAAATGCCTTTATTTAATTTTCTTGTATTTCTTTGGTGTATGTCTCCTTTGGAAATGTCACAGAAAGGAGGTGTGTCATGTCTTTGGGAACATTCATGCATTTTTGTTTCTTCTCTATCAGTGCTGTAGTCTTGGAGTTGCAAAGAGGATTAAAATACATAATGTTAAGTACACACAAAAAATTAGGGAAATAAATAAGCTTTTTTTTACTATTAATCTTCAGGTAAATAAGAGCTCAGAGGAATATCAGGATGATTCTGATGCACAACTATTTTAGACACTTTTCTACGTTAGGTAATTTAAAATTGTACAATCTAAAAAAATTAAATAAAATAAAATTTCACAATCTGCTGCTAAACAGTATAAGAGGTCCTTTATCAAACAAAAGCAAAATTGTTTTAACAATAATTTCCTCATCTTCCATCTTTCTCTGGTATGCAAATTCACAAAGTAATGTGTATTATATTTTGGAGTTCTTCATGTATTTGAGGAAACTAAGTCCTAAAGAATTATCTGGGTTACCAGGCCTCCACTCTCTTGCCTTCCTCATGTGCACAAGACCCTATGGTATATAAGACACAGACA
>PVIC010001106.1:21040-77887 GCA_004025085.1 Thryonomys swinderianus
GGGATCGAACTCAGGTCCTTACGCTTGCGAGGCAGGCGCCGGAACCACTGAGCTAACCCTCCGGCCCACAGCTGGGATTTTTGATGTCAAGAAAAATGCTAGAAGAACAGGTTGCTGAATTTGTGGAAATTCAGCTCTTGATGAAATATGCAACTTGGCTATGTATTATTCATACCTCAGACTCCATTCAATGACTAAACTCTACAGTCAATATGGAAACAGTAATTAATTACTTGAACTTAGAGCAGAATGACCAGAAGTGACACTTCTATTGGTCTGCTGGTGTAGTTTAGTTTAGTTTTGTAAACCTAGTGTGCAGCAGCTTCCAAGGAAGTGCACTTCTGTTGGATTATCAACTGCACCTGGGTAGACTCTTCTTAGCCCAGGAAATATCACAGAAAAGGAGTTAGTGTGTGGCCCCTTCTGGAGAGGGCATGAAAGCAAACTCATGCTGACTTAGGATAAACACTCAGCTGCTGGATCAAAGTCACCTTTGAATGACCTGAAAAGATAAATTTTACTTTTCTTTCAATTAACAATCTGATATAAACATTCCGTGACTGATACATCAGGGTGCTGGGATCCAGGCTAAGTGTTTCTTGCCATGTTTTAAGAGAAATGCTTCTGTTTAGGTCAATTTGACTTGATTCCAGACAGAAGGAACACATGAAGGACATGTGAAGGATATATGTCCTTTCTCTTAAGTAAAATGATAGGATATATAGTACTTATACATTTCACTAATTTTCCACTAGACAAAATTTGTTCATGAGGTCAAATCTAGCTGTAAAAGTGAGGTAATGGATAAACAAACAAATGCAAACTTTAGCTCTACCTATCAATGTCCAACAGAAAGTTTTATTACTATAGAAAAATAAGACATAGGAAAATGGTGCCCTGAATCCCCATTGGGTTACCATGAATTTTTCACTCTCAATTATATCTGAGGTTGGCACACAAATGATACATTATCTTGTCTACAGCATTCACACAGCATCATGCCCTGTACTCTCTCACCCCAGATCCCAGACTGTAAAAGGAAAACCAATTAGCCGTCAATAAGAAATAAATCCGGGACTAATCTCAACTCCTATTGGAGAAGGCTAATCTTCTTACTGATAAAAAAAAATTCTCTTTCTATGAGAGATAAATTAAAAGAACTTCTTGTGTGCTTTGTAGGTTTTAAGGTAATGTTTACAGTAAATTTTAATTATTTTTTATAAAATATTACCATAAGCAAACATATGTATGTCACACATGAATTATATGTTTGGATTTGGCATTGCTATCCTGGTCAACACCTATTTTTTTTTCTTGAAGTAAAAATTTTGTATTTTGTTCTACAAGATGATATTCCTTTATCACGTAGAAAAGCATGCTATGATTAAATAAAACTATTCCAAAATATAAAGATATCATCACTTCCAGTCAGATAAGGACTTACTTGGACCTTTGTTGAAAGATTAACCTTTTTCTTAGTCATTATTAAAGAAAGATACTTGACTAACTGTGCCCTAACACTTGATGCTTTTCTTTTAAGAAAAAAATCTATGATTCCAACTCATATTTTACTGGTTATAGCATGAGTCCTTCTGTGTTCAGCAGAACATGGAGATATACTACACTGTAAAGAGGCACATTGCAGGAGAGCTACTAACCACAGTTGCCCCAAAAACAGATTTACTACAATGAGTAGAAAACAGAGCAGTTCGTAATTATTCTCTGTATGGAATAAGACCAATAGCTCCTGAGCTCATGTAGTATGCTCAGGCAGGATGCTGAGAATTTGCAAACAATATTTATATAACTTTCCCAGTATGGAAAAAATGTATTTTACCCTCCACATTACAGATAAGAAATCTATAAAGAGTTTAAATAACATCTAAAAAACTATTAATCAAATTAATACTGGAAATACAATTGATTTAAGATTGTATACTTGGTAAAATTATTCTGGTAGTTTGAAGATGTGAAGGGAAAACAATATTCTTTTAAAAAAATCTTTAAAGGGCATAATACATTAAATGGAAAAAAGAGATTTTTTTAAATAAAATGAATACAGAGGAAACTAATTGTGTAAGGTCAGACAGCAATATGCCTTTTACTCTCAGGAACATTTTGTACATGGGAGGAAAATTAATTTTAAACAGAGGATTAAAAAACTAGAGAAGAGAGACTGACACTCATTGGTGGCATTTTCACTGGCACCTTTGCAAGAAGTGACAGCCTTAAAAAGAACTCATTGAGATTCTAGAACAGTACCTATGAGCCCTAAGAGGATAATGAAACAGCTTAGTTATATAGGAAAATATTATGACTGATATGAAGTGAGCAAGCGAGGGAACCGAGTCCCCTCACTTTAAGAAGGAAGAGTGACTGGTTGGGGAAAATGACACTCAGCATCCACATAGACCCCATTTTCTCCACTTCCTCTAGATCGTATTTCTTCTTTCAAGTAATAGCTGGGTAGGCTCCTTTCTCATCTCTCCATTCTGCATTGAACCTATGAACTGTTCCCATTTGATGTAAGGTGCTGTCAATTACATCTGAATCATAATATTCCAAATACTACTTATCAATGAAAGTTTGTTTCATTATGATCTATTACCACTGTTTTTCTTTGAAATTTCAAAGACATTCTATTGACATGATAAAGTAAAAAAAAAAGTTAAAACAAAATATGTAATTGGACAACTGGAATAAAAAGCTCATAAACCTTTCTCTTCTCACCTCTGTTTTTAAAGTGACCAATAAAAATTTGTCTTGTTTCATTTCACTTAAGCTATTATAGCTGTCAGGGCTCAGTAGAGTAACAGAATATGCATTTTATAAGATTGGCTTATGGTAGTGGCCTGGACAGCCAGGTGTTAAAGAGTGCAAAAGGAAGGTTGCAAGCTAGACAAAGTGTCCCTTCCCAGGTGACAGACCCTAGGCTCACTGTAGAGTCCTGTTGGACCTGAAGGGTCTGAGTTGGAAGAGTTAACCCTGGAGATGATGCCTCCATGTGACGGGGAAGATTAGAGCTGCTCTGAAGAAACTGAAGCCAGGCTTCCTTTGTATTTCTCTTTTTTTATTCCATTTGGCTACAAGCCTATGCCTTGGTGCCACTCACACCCAGGTGGACCTGCTGTCTTTAATAAATCCATTTAGCTGTATCCAGAACCATGTTAATCTAGTCAATCAGGAATTTCTTGCACAAGTTGACACAACAGTTAACTATCACAGCTATTGAGGATCCAAAGGGAAGGTTTTTGAGACACTGCTAAGATATGGAAAAGAGATGTAACAGATACAAAATAGAACTTGAATTTCAAGAGGAGGAGGACATTGAAGGGGCAAATTACATAAGTGAGAAGGGCATAGCACATGCCTTACAGTGTTAAATGTGAAAATTGAAGTCTACATCTTTAATCAATGATATTGGGTTAATTCAGGATCCTGAATAAACCGTGAGATGACCAACAAAATATAGGAACTGGATATTAGATTCCAAAATATATGAACTACTGCTTCCCATTTTTAGAATTCTAGATTTCAGGAAAGACATGGGATTCTCTGAAATACTTCAACTAATAAAGAATTGGCTGATTTCCTTTCCAAATGATAGCTATTTCCTTCCAAACCATAGCTATGGTTCATGGCTATGTAATTTTTTAATCTCCACCTTTTCCCACATGGTGCTGTTTTAGCTCTAAGAGGCTCTGGCATAGGCCCTTACATACTGAATCAGTAAGAGAAACTTTGGTTGAAAGTAACATTCTTTCCATGTCACAAGAGAGATGAGACAGTGACCATTTCCCTTTATCAGGAAGCCACTAGAATGACCCATTTATTAGCAGTTGAACTTAACCTTTTTTAATTTGTCCTTGAGGATTCATTCCTGTATTCACATAGTGATAGAACTTTGCAGCTGTGTTTATGCAAATGCATTCAACTCATTCTTTGTTCTCACTCAGCATCTGATTTGTACTTAAAGATGCACCACCCCCTTTCTACACCCGAGGTTCATGAGAACTAATCCTGCTGTCTGACAAGACAACACTAAATCCTCTGAGATCTTTCTTGTGAGGCTTATTACGGTCCTCTTCCCATGCAAAAGAATTTACTTTAGCCAAATTTGGCTCATTTGAAGAAATCAAAGAAAATTGTTTAGGGTGTTCATAAAGACTCAGATCTGTCCAGACACAGTCATCCTCCCCTTAAAAGCCAAAAGTGTCAGAGGTTCCTCACACTGTTCTCTACTGCTCAGCTTTTCTGTTGCTAGGATAAAATAACCGACAACTCTAAGTTAAAAGAGGAAATCCTTTCTTCGTCTCTTCATTTCCGAGGTTTCAGTCAATGGTATGTGGACTCTAAGGTAATGGTAGGAATTGTGATGGAAGAAAGCTTTTCACTTCATGGTTGCTAGAGAGCAAAGCACAGAGAAGAGCTCTCGTGAGAGATCTAACGTTGGAAGGCAAACCTCCAGCGATCCAGCGCTAACTGGGCTACGCATCCAAGCTGCACACTCAGCTCTGAACGTCAGTGGGCTAACCCATGAGGAATGCAGCCTCCTCCTGATCTCTCAAACCAAAGGGCTATAATTAGGGTTAGCCTCCCTCACCACTCAGGACTCAAGGGCCTGCAAATCAAATTAGTCTGGCATCTCTCTGCTGGTGAGAGTCTTCCTAATTCTATGTTTTTGTCAGTCTACTTTCCTACTTCTTTCCATTTCTCAGAATCTGAAGAGGGGTAAATATTTTTAAAGCAGACTTCATTTTTCTTAAGTTTATCCTCAAGTACTAGTCTCCTTAGAAAATAAAAATTTATCATTTATAGTTCTGTCCACAATTCTGAGAAATAAAAAGAAAAATTAAGGAAGAAAATGTTTTCCTTTTGATCAGGATGTTTATATTTTCTTACTCCTTTAGGCCTCTTGTGGAAAAAACAAACAAATTCATACCTATTTCCTGATTACACTGAACATTCTCTTTCTCTTTCCTCAGGCTTGATCTTAAGTAGGATGAGCTTGTCCTCTGAAAAGGACAAAATAGCTCTGCACACTTGCGTGCCATAAACTGCCTTAGTTGCAGAGTTTTCAGAGTTATTTTCCCTGCTGTGCATGTAGAAAGGGGACAGGGAACAATTCTCTGGGTCCCAAGGAGAAAAACAATAGAGCATCAGGAACACATTGCTTGTAAAACACTCTGAGTTGAGCTAATTAATTAACCTACCACATAAGAGAATGCTGAGTTGGGAATTTGCAGTTAAAATACTAGTACTAGCATTTAGTGTTTATGCATACAAAACAGTCAGGTCTGAGAAAAGATTACTGACCTGTACATCACGGTAGCTATATACTTTGAATTTTTCTCAGGAGTTATGGGGCTAGAGCGAACATTTGAGTGGCAAATCAAAAGACATCATTTTATTTGTTGTGTGAATAGCGTACCAGGTCAATGAGAGGAAGAAGTTTGGGTAATTAGGCTTTGAAATTTCATCTTTGTTGGCTAAAATGTGTAAAAATATGAATAATTAAAAAAGAAGTCTTGGATGTTCTTTATGTTTTTCAATGACTCCAACTATATGCAGATATATAAATATACCTTTAATGGAGTAAGAACATCAGGGTTTGTGCTCTTTATGCAGGAGGACAAGTGCTCTGAAGACCTATTAATATTTCCTTGCAGAAAAATTTGTCAGACTCTCTGCTGCTGGACCTCCTTTTGTACTAGAAATATTATTCTTTATTCATTTTAAAAAATATAACGAGATGTTGATAGATTTTTGTGGGAAAATAAATGAGTCATAATTACATTTTCCTGTATGAGGATGAATGTGAGGTAGGTAATCATTGTAGAAACAGGATGTTCTTTAAAAAGGAACTGAGATTGTGTATTTCAAGCCTGTCTTGGTGGCCAGTAAAATTGTGTTTCTGGACACAGGATTTTATTCTTTTCTGCTTCCCAACAATACACCCAGGGTCAGGAAATTAAATCCTTTGAGTAACAAATATTTCATCCTTGTTTTCCCTGCTTAAGTATAGCGATTTGACTCTTAATTTTTTTTTCACTTTGTGAAATCTCAACAGATGGTACAAACACCTTTTACTCTGTGCTTTGCTAAATTTTAAAAACAGGGTCGGAGGGTTAGCTTAGTGGTTCCGGTGCCTGCCTTGCAAGTGCAAGGTCCTGAGTTCGATCCCCGGTAAACACATACAATGCTGGGCGTGGAGACTCACGCCCACCAGCAGTCAATACCGCATACCACAGTGCCGGGCGTGGTGGCTCAGGCCTGTAATCCCAGCATTCAGGAGGCAGAGACAGGAGGATTGCTGAGTTCGACACTTGCCTGGGCTACATAGTGAGCTCAGAGCCAGCCTGAACTACAAAGCAAGACCCTGTCTCAAAAAAAAAAAAAAAAAAAAAAAAAAGTGAATAGTGCAGAGATTTAAAATAAAAGTTCATATTAGATTTTAGAAAAGAAATAGGAACACTGTCTAGATTTTAGTGACATCTATGTGTACTTTTTTTTTTCCCCAGTACTGGGGATTGAATTTGCGCCCTTGTGCATCCAGGATTGGCACAGTACCACTTGAGCTAAACCCCCAGCCCTTATATGTATTTATTAATTATAGTGATTGTAGTTGATCATTTCTAGCAAGAAGTTAACAAGTAAATATAACATTTTTATGTAATTTTTATTACCTCAAACTAGCACAGTTCTATCATGGAAAATTTGAAGCCTATTGAAGTTTTAAATAAATGGTAAAGAAAACTCATGTTTCTGTTACATGCACATACAGTATTGTAGTTTCTGTGTTTTCACTTGCTCTGCAAAACCTGCATGATGGTGAAACTTCATTTGTGTACTTTTTAATATAAGGACTAGTACACTGTTCATACATTACTGCAGAGCATTTTCAGGCACCAGGTTAAAATTTAGAACTACTGAAACATACTTACACTAGCCTTTCTCTACATACCATAGAGAAGCTGCTCCATAGTTGAATAAGTAACAGGTAGCAAAAGACCAATCTGAAAACAATAATTGTATATACTGCAAATAGAATGTCATAGAATTTTTAAAAAGTACAAAATGCAATCACATTTCATCTTACTTACTTATTTAGGGTGACCTTCTTTTAACTTGTATGTGTTTTCTTTTCCTAAGTTAAATTAGACAAGTCCTGCCACTAAGGTTTTGTGTGACACAATTTAAACATTACAATGATTTTCAAGATGCTAAAGACAAAGTAGTATAAAACATTTAAATTTTTAAAGCCATGCTAATTTGGTTGGGACTAAAATTAATGACTTAGAGTTTTTATCATTTGTATATTTATTTTGAAGATTTCTATTTTAATACTTTATGAAAATATTAAGATGAATTTTCATTTTTAAGTGAATTAAAGGATTCAGTTAGGTTTAATAAGTACTTTCTTTAAGTAACACAAAGGGAGAAAAGGTGATGGCTTTGTAATCAAAACCAAATGGAACAGAACTGTCTATCACTGTTCTTTTAATTGTGTTTTTATAGCTCATAAGAAAAATGCACTTATTTACATGACATAACTATAGTCTTGAAATAGCACTTGGCACATACATGGCCTGTGCATTTGCCGTATGACCTGGAAAAATCTAAAAGAATGTAATAGATCAGAGAAACAATACTAACTCTACAGTAATAGAAAATATTTCAAATTAATATGATAAAGCATTTTCTGCTTGTCACGGAAATCAATAGCCACACTGCAAGTACTTCTATGGGGAAAAAAGAACATAAGAGAATCTCAGTGTTGGACAAAGTAGGGGAAAAAAGAGCAGGGACCAAAAAGAACATTGTTCTACTGTTATATAAGTAAGAGTTAACATTTGGCAATGATCAAAAACAATGATTTACATTTCCCATTCTTTCCCTTTGGTATATCCAAACAAGAATTCTGTAAATATATCGCAACGTAACACTATGAACAATATGTAGTCAAAATTAAATAATAAAGAAAAAAATGAAAATATTCTCATTTTGATCACAAAAGAAGCTCATTTCTGAATGTTAAGTAACATGTATAGACAACACACTGGTATTAGCTTAGAATTGATACTTTCGATATCAGTGTAGAATTGGTTCTTTTTAGGACCAAGATGTCACCTCCAACTCTAGTGTCCTAAGAAATCATCACACATCGAATGAAAAAGAGAAGGCTGAGCACAATCAAGGCCCCGGCAAAGTCAGAAACATTACGTTCAATCCAAAAAGTTGCTTAATACAGACACAAAAAAACACAGAGAAACCCCAAATAGTTGAATTTTACAATTCCCTTATGTAGTATTTACATTATACTTTAAGAATCTATAATTTCTTCCACAGTGTTTTTTTTTCTTTATTTCATAATTTGACTTTATAACTAAATTCTGTGGAACTGGGTTCTCAAGAAAATGCATAAACATTCAGAGGCAAATATCACAGTACAATAGAACTTCTAAGAATGATCTTCACCATGCTATCATTTTATGTGTTTTGAGCTCACAAGGAGTTTTACATGCAGTTTCACCTTACCTTTCTGGATGCTTTTTATTACATACATAAGCATTGTGAAAAATAATTTGCATCTTGTTGTACTGGATATGTCTGATACTTTTACCTAGTAATTATTAAAAATTATTTGTCTTTCCTCTTTTGTTAAATAAAAATTTTAATGTTCAGATTACTTTACTTGTAAATCTTACTTTAAGATATTTGTGTAGGAACAACATGGCCTATGAGAATACTTGTTCTTTGCTGGTTATTTCCCCATGTTGGAAGTTACTAGAATTCTAATGTCCAGATCACTGAAATGTTATAGATTTTTGTAACCACACAATAGTATTTATAGACTAGAGGCAGGAAGTATGAAGCAAAAGGAAGTTGGTTGAAAACACACTCCACAGAACCCACATATTACGTTTCTTCCCTCATTCCCTAACCTATCTGTTCACCTTCTCATGTGGAATCAAGACTATATGTCACAGTCCTGCAGGCTTTTTACTGTACTTTCATCTGAAGAGAAAGTTTGATGGTGAGAATTAGAAACAATACATGTTTGTTAAATGAATTGCTATATGAATAAATGTAGCATCAGTTAATTTCTTGATTATTTTAAAAGTAGATTTTTTTCCTGCTCAACATTTCCAATTCATTTAGCACAGACATATTAGTTCTTCCTCAACACTTTCATCTCTGCTTATTTGTTTATCCACAATGGACAAAGGTCTTTATTTTTTTTTTCCATTTGAGTCTTTATTGGTATATTATATAGACAAATCACAATTACGCTCAACATTGAAAACTTGTACCAGTATATGGCATGACTTAATTCTCATTTTTCCCGTTCCCCTACCCAACCTACAGCTCCCCGCCCCTAAATGCTCAAGCTTTCTGTTTTTTAACCATCAATTTTTTTTCTTTCTCCTCATTCCTTACCCTGAACCCCATTTCCCTCAGCTTGTGATACTAAATCTTGGAAACAATGCAAATGCTCATCAACTCTAGACTAAAGAAATGTGTTTTTATAAAAATGGAGTATTACCCTGACATAAAATGATAATTTTGAGTCATTATACTCAAATGACATACCTTGAAGACATACTTACAAGTGAAATAAATAATGTCACAGATGTGTAAATATTGTATCTTTTCTCTGGTATGATAAGTGCTTTTCTAAAGTCAGCATAAGAACATCTCTGCATTCTACTTGATTTTGCTAAACTATTCCAAATATAAAGTTATAAAAAAGAATTTAGAGTAAATAATGTGAATTTCCTATAGTAGCACATCTAAAGGCTCTAATTTTCTGTTATTTAGTTTATACCAATCAATAAAATTGTCCACCCAGTTACAGTTTGAGAAGTTAAGATGTTCTAATTTAAATAGTATATATTAAAATTGTAGCTGGTTCTAAGTTTAAGGTCTATCTTGAATCTAAGTTTATAAAGTGATTTTTTGTACAATTACATCTAGTTATATAGCTAAAATTCTGCTTTATTAGTAAAGAGATATAAAATTTTAAACAACATAGCTTTTTTACCTAAATTGAGACACCAGCAAAATGGCTTTGAAAGCCACGGAAAAAAATCTTCTCCTGGAAATATTTTATACTGGAAAAAGAAAGGAGGACACACAAGAACTGATTTTACATTATCATAAAAGTGGCAAAGTGAAAAGTCAGTTTGTTCAGGGAGAGAATATTATCAAAAATATAGCTAAGCCTCACTTTCTGGAAGCAGTATAACATAACTGAGTGTGTTGTGAATAGCTGTTCATACACTTAGTTATCCCTTCATGTTCTCCAAATGTTTTTTCTTTCCAGGGTCATTACCACATGTCAGCCCTTACTAATGTATGCTGTTTTCTTTCCTAAGCCTATGTTATACAATGCTTTTTCGTGGGTTTTTACATGGAACCTATTTCAAATTAAGCAAAAACTATTTAAAAAATTTGTATCAGGCTGGGCGTGGTGGCTCACACCTGTAATCCCAGCACTCAGGAGACAGAGGCAGGAGGATTGCTGAGTTCGAGGCTTGGCTGGGCTACATAGTGAGCTCAGAGCCAACCTGAACTACAAAGGGAGACCCTGTCTCAAAAAGGAAAAAAAAATGGTATCATTCTTTCTTCATTTCTTTTAACTAATAAACGTATAATGACATTTCTTATGCTTTTACTATTTCCTTATATATTCTCTATAAACCAAGAAAGAAATATATTTTCCACTGAACTGTTGCTCTTTTCATGGAATATGTGTTATTTAACATTTTTCCCTTATAGACAAAAGTTTATCTGATCAAAAATTTTAGACATATGCAGTCAATTAAAATAATGTTTCTTCACTAGAAATATTGTTATTTAATGTAATTATGATAATCATATTTAATATAATATAGTTTGACTCTTGAAGGTAAGCTACATTATGAAGTATTTCCTAAAACATTTATTTCCTACTTAAAACTTACTTCTTAGCTTCAAAACATTTTTTTTTTTTGAGACGGTCTTGCTTTGTTGTTCAGGCTAGCCCTTAGCTCACTGTGTAGCCCAGGCAAGCCTCGAACTCAGCAATCCTCGAACTCAGCAATCCTCCTGCCTCTGCCTCCCCAGTGCTGGGATTACAGGTGTGAGCCACCTCCCTGTCACTGTGGTATGGGGTATTGATGGCTGGTGGGCGTGAGTCACCATGCCCAGCATTGTATGTGGTTACCAATTTCGAACTCCGGGCGTGGCGCTTGGGAGGCAGGTGCTGGAACCACTGAGCTAAATCTCTGGCCCCATTTATTTATTTATTTATTTTTAGTATGAAGCAACTATGGCTTCACAGAAAATAGTGAAAGTAGTACTGAGAGTTCCCTTGTGTCCTTTACATCATTTCTTCAAATGGCTACATCTCATAAAATTATAATAAAATATCAGCTCCTAGTAATTGGCATTACACAACACACATGTGGGGGAGTGGGTGTATAGGTGGGGTCACTGCAGTGAGTCCTATAAGGATTACAACAATTGAGATGCAAAACTATTCTATTACCACAAAATTCTCCTTCATGATACACCTTCACAGGTCCTTTTTAAACTACCTAAGCAACTCCATTCTCCCTAGTCCCAGACAGACGCTATTCTGTTAGCAATTCCAATTTGAGATTGGCTTTTCCAAATATTTTCAGTTTTTCCCCTGTGTAGTACAGTTCCCTTGAGACGAATAAAATTGTTGTGTGTATCAGTGATTTGTTCCTTTATTATTATAGTGTTCCATTCTACAGGGACAGCATGACATTTTTAATTGTGCACTCATGTAGAGGTTTCTGTTTTCTGAAAACAACGCACACGAGTGAAATGAATGGATTCTATGGTGAGTTTAATGTCTAATTTTTAAGGATATACTGGCAAATATTTTCTAAGGTAGTTTCATTATATATTCTCATCATATTTTATATTCTCATCATTCTCATCAGAAATGTATGAAATACAGGTTTAGTACTTCCTGCCAGTACTTGTCTTATATATATTTTCTATTATATATCTTTTGAAAAACGTGATAGTATCTTGTAGTTATGTTAATTTGCATTTCCCTAATGACCAGTGATGCTTTCTATTTATGTTTTTATCTTTCTTCTAAATATGCTCTTTGTCAAAATATGCCGTTGTGATTTTTGCTTATTTTCTAATTGGAATATTTGGTTTTACTATAGAAATTTGGGAGTTTTTGCATATTATGCATTTAAGTGCTTTGAAATATGTGTAGTTTGCAAATATTCTCTCACAGCCTATAACTTGTATTTTTACATCATTGAATAGAACCTTGCAAAATAAAATGTCCTCATATTATTGATGAAAGCCAACTAATCATTTTTCTCTTTTGAATCATTAGTTTGAATTTGTGTCTAAAATATTTTCAAAGAGACCAACAAACTCAAGTTTTTCCTGTTATCTTCTCAAGGGTTTATACTTTTACATTTAAGAGCTCAGCATGTGGTTTGAGTGAATTTTTGCATAAAATTTAAAATATGGTGAAATTTTATTTATTTAGGCACATTATATATGTTTATCATTTTACCTATAACCATCCTGTATTTTATCACATATTTGTGAAGTATTATCTTTTAAATTCCTTTTCCACCTTTCTAAAGAGCAATTAGTCAGTTGCATCTGTATGAACGGCATTTCTTCATCCTCTGTTCTGATCCATTGACCAGTGTTTCCATCTCTTTGCCAGTAGTACATAATCTTGATAACTACAGATGTAATATGTCTTAAACTTCTTATCCCTTTTCCTACCACTTTTTTATTCCCATCAGTTTTTTTCACCACTTTCAAAATTATTTGTAGCCATTCTAGTTCATTTGTCTTTCTTATTAAATTTTAAAATAATGTTGCCTACATCTACAAAAATCTAGCCAGGGATATTGAAACAACATAAGACACTTTATCTATATCTCTATATCTGTATATGTGTGCATACTTATATAGATACATATAATTTGGAAAGTATTAAGTTATTATTTGTCTCCCATATTTATGTTATAAATTCATATTTATGTTGAACTAATTTCACTTCTTTCCATGAGAGCTTTATAATTTGCAAGTTAGCATACAAAATCACGTGTATATTTTGAGATGTTTATACTGATTTCATTTTTGTTTAGTGGGTTGAAATTCTATTTTATTTTTAATTTTAATTTCCAAATTAACCACATTTCATTTGTTTCTTGTCACTTGTTTCAATCATGTTCCTAAATGCTTGGTGGAGCATTTTTTTGGTGGATGCTTTAAAATTTTTGACAAATAGTTTTAACATCTATACCATCTCCATGTTGCCATCTGTTGATTTTTTTAATGTAAATTGGATGTTTCTAGTTCATGATGAGTGATATTTTTTCATGAACATTCAGGAAGATTAGGTTAGGCAACTGAAATTTCTTTAGTGTGTTTTAAAGGCTTTCTCTGCCCCTGGCTAGTAGGAGAGCAAGACTGTCAAAATTTGTCACCCTGGAGTTCAAGTCCACTTCAACATCATCCTCTGTTCCTGGGAATAGTAAGCACTGAGGTTCCCCACTAAGTCTCACTGATACCAAACTGGATGGAAGGTAAAGGAACACCTTGTTATTGTCCCCCATCTAAGTGTGGCTGACACTGCCATGAAATGGGTGACCACTTACAGTTTATAGGTGATGAAAGGCTCAATTTGCCACTCATTTTCTCAACCGCACATTGTAGAGAGTGGCAGAGGCTCCTCATCACAGGCAAGTTGAGGTTTAAATCCAGACTCCCCATACAGTCTGTACTGATATTGTCTTGGGGTAATATTCTTTATCACTTTATCCCACTGTTGAGGTCAAAGATGACTTTAAGTGTGGTAAGGTTAAATATCCAGATTCTGCTACTTCAAAGAAGAACAAGATGGAATAAAGACTAAAACACTAGTAATCCAGTTAAATAATAGACTGGAAGTGGTGAGGTATTTTCTGTAGTGTTTGGACAGAATGTAATGAGTAGTCTCAACATTTCTTGCTTAATCAAACTGCACCTTACCCTGATGTTTGGTGACAAGGAACATATTTCTTGATAAATAAACACATCCACTTATGTGACCTAGTTGCCAACTTCTCTCATACTCAGAATGTTACAGGATATATAAACATACCATGTGATGGGTAAGCTTATGTATTTGTTTTATTTCACTTAATATTATGAACTCAAGGGGCATCCATGTACTGGTTTTTTTGAGACATGACAACATACAGTTATTTGTAGCTATCACATATATATATATATCATATATATATCATATATACATCATATATTGTATATCATATATATGACATATGATATTTACCATTATTCCATTTGTTACCCTACTCAATGAAAGGAAAAAATATTTGTGAGTACTTTGAAAACATAGAAGAAAAATCGTGCTATATAAGGTGACAGTCCATTATAAAGTAATTACAAAAGCTTTTTCTTCTCCAACAATTCCTTAAGAGTAGTCCTAAATAAGACAGATACATAGAAGATGAAGTCTACCAATTGTTATAGTTATGAATCATGGTCTGTTGTCTATATTTGTTGGAAGACTATCAGTCAAACTGAACCATATGGAACAAATTTTACTATTAAATTAAGAAGCTTTTGGAGTGTTATTTAGAGAAATTTGATACATGACTTTCTAGACCCTTAGTCTCTTTTGAGGAATATTTTTCTGACTGAAAAACTCACTTCTATTTTTAAAATGACTCTGAATGGCACTTACAATGAATCAGACTTATTTTTTGCTAAACTATTTAAGCTGAAAACCTATACCTACAGAGATACAAGATATAGACTTTTTTTTTTTTTTTTTTTTTTGAGACAGGGTCTTGCTTTGCAGTTCAGGCTAGCTCTGAGCTCACTGTGTAGCCCAGGTAAGCCTCGAACTCAGCAATCCTCCTGTCTCTGCCTCCCGAGTGCTGGGATTACAGCCATGAGCCACCACGCCCGGCACTGTGGTATGTGGTGCTGATTGCTAGTTGATTGCTGGTAGGTGTGAGTCACCACGCCCAGCATTGTATGTGTTTACCGGGGATGGAACCCAGGACTTTGTGCTTGCGAGGCAGGCGCCGGAACCACTGAGCTAACCCTCCGGCCTGACATTTCTCTTTTTTATTAGTATATGCTCACAGTATGTAGTGACTACATCCATAATGGAGTAGGTACATAGCACACTGTAGTCTTTTTAAATTTCTTTCCTACTTCCCTCCATCTCTTGTTCCCCCAGCCTTTTGTATTGCCTACTTAATTTATTTTACTTTGGGTCTGTCATATAACAGAAACCATGTGATAGGTAACCTCGTGTAGTTGTTTTATTTCACTTAATATTATGACCTCAAGGTGCATTCATTTACTGCTTTTTTTGAGACTTGTCAACATACAGTTATTTGGAGCTGTCACATGAAGAACTTGCTAATATTTTCAGTTGTATGAATGGAATAAACTGAAGTGTTGCAATTGGAATCTACCAAGGAAAAGGTATAACAATTTTTTCTATGTCATATTATAATTAGAAAGGCTCACAGTTCTGTAGAGATTAAATTATAGATTTTCAATGAAAATATGAAAAAACTAGATTTTACTTGAATATCCTGTAAATTATCATTAATAGTAAATATGCAACCCATTGTGTATGCTACCCTAGTGATTATTATACATTGTTAAGTTCAGTGAGCATAAAAAAAAAAGGAAAAGTCTGGGCATGATAGCCACTCTTCTTTGAAGAGAGCTCTCTGATCTGAACATGACCTGAGATGAATAGCAAATTAAATAATTATTTTTAGATAAAAGGAATATGAGATGGTGGATAAACTACTTAGAATGGGAAATTTCTTCAAATAAAAGTAGTAGTTCCATAGATATATTTTGGTTGAAGACATATTTCCAACATTATAAAAGAGGAAGATTAATTTTTTTCAATATCTTAAACCTTATCATACTCATTCTAAGTCTTAGGATACAGAATTTTATGAGAAAGATTAATTTACTGATTGATCTACTTACATAAATTAATTAATATTACTTGAAATATTTTGATTTAATATTTGCTTAAAATACTAATTTTAACTTAGGGAAATGAACATAGAAATGAGCCATATGTATAAATAACACTTCTAATATAATCTAGTATTTCACTAAATGTTTTCTCCTATGTATATGTCTATGTATATATGTATCTGTCATCTATCAGACTCTTAAACTTTTGTCTATAAAGCATTCTAATTAGTTACATAGATTTCTATGAATGTACAGGTCTTTTTTTTTTTTCTTTTGAGACAGGGTCTTGCTTTGTAGTTCATGCTGGCCTTGAGCACAATAAGTAGCCCAGGCAAGCATCGAACTCAGCAATCCTCCTGCTTATGCCTCCCAAATGCTGGGATTACAGGTGTGAACCACCATGCCTGGCATTATGGTATGTGGTACTGATTGCTGGTGGGCATGAGTCATCACACCTGATATTGTTGTATGTGGTTTCTAGGGATTGAACCAGGGACTTTGTGCTTGCTAGGCAGGCACCGGAACCACTGAACTAAATTTCTGACCCCAAGGTCCTTTTTTTATCTTTGCTTCATTTAAATTACATTTTGTACTCATGTATATATACCAGGATATTTCTGCTCAAAAACCAATAAAGTCCTTAACATAAAGTAAGTTCAGTATGACACATTCAATGGCATGGTATTTTTAAAGGAAAGGATGTGGCATAGTGTGTGATTTCATGCATGATTTCTGATGATGTAGTAATGAAATATTGTAAATTTTATAAATTCTAAGCGTGTGAACTCCCCTTGCTCTTAACTAGTTACCTTTATGCCAGTATGCCATCTCTGTGTTTTTGTATTTTGTGTATTAGTGCTACCCTGTGAACCTCTAGAACTATAGAGCCTGTTAAAATTGATGACAATGCATTTAGTATAAATTTGATAAAATGGAAAAGCACAACATATGAACAGAATTAAATTATTTGTTGCTGAAAAGCAGTTTATATATTTCCAAAAATAGACTGCCTTTTGCTTGTGTAGGAGTAGAAATGAAATGTAGCTCTTTAAGGTATTAATTAAAATTTCAAGTTTAGGATCATGAAACACCCGAGAAGCAGCTGATTAGTTTTTTTGGTTTTTTTAAAGTCTTTTGCTTTGTTCAGTTAGTCCTACAAATAGTAAATTACTCATAGTACACATTCATCATATGCTAGCAGTCTGCCCAGAATAACCTAGTTAAAGGAAGGTGGACAGAAAAGATAGGTCAAGAGATTATCCAAGGAAATGTTAGCCAAAGGCTGTGTATTTTCTTTCAGATTTTTCACACGTAATTTTTAAAACTCATTCCTATTTGAAGCTCTGTTAATTTTGTTCCACTCTAAAATAGTTTAGAAATGTGCTTGCTTTAAAAGTCAAAAATAATATTTATAATAAAAATCTAACATTATAACTGCACCAATACCTTCCAGTGGCTTCTACTCTGGTTACTGGCAGGCTGTTTTACCTAAAGGGAAGTTCTATGTTTAACCATTTCTTACAGTTGTACTTCAGTTCATTCATTCATTCATTCATTCATTCATTCATTTATTCATTCACATACCATGACTGTAACTGTTCAAGAAATTGCTATTATGTCAGGAAGAAAACAATAGTCCTCTCAAAACCCGATATTCTTGGCAGGCTTGGTGTCTATGCTTGTAATCCCAGCACTCAAGAAGCAGGGGTGGGACAATTGCCGTGAGTTTGTGTGGCTCATCGGGGCTACATAGTGAGTTCAGAGCCAGCCTGAAGCAAGATGCTGTCTGAAAAAAAAATAATAATTATTGAATAAACTAGATTTTTCAATAGTAATGTTCATTTGTGCAGTGTGCCCAACATTTTTCTTAAGGACTCTATAGATATACACTCATTCAATGCTTAAAATATTGTAATATTGTGAAACTGTAAACTTCAAAATGTTCATTTTAGAAATGAGATTTTTTGTTGTGGTTGTTTTTGGTACTGGGGATCAAACACAGGGCCTTGTGTTTGCAAGGCAGAAACCAGAACTACTAAGTTAAAAAATGAAAATCAAGATACATCATGTACAGGTACAAATTTTCAATGATGAATCTGGTCATAATATACACCTAAATTGTACCAATAAACTCATAATGCGGAGAAAAAGAAGTGAAAAAACTAATTTCTGAGGACTATCATGCGAGTTTCTAAAGGTCACATTATTACCAACTTCCAGAATAAGAATTCTAACTCAGGACAGAGCCTAGAGTTGATTATCTAAACCATTCATGCAGAAGATATTCTATTTCTGTTTGCATTTAAATGAATTATTAAAATAAGAGAGTGATCACCTGACTACTCTGCAGCAGATATCATAGCAAGATAATTCATGACATTTTGTGACAATAAAACCAAAATCAGGTTAATGGAAATTCCCCTGAATGAATTGGTCTTGTGCCAACGGAAATTTCAGGAAGAATGTGAGTGATTAAGCCTCTGCCTTGTAACTGAGATCTGGAAATAGCTCTGAATCTTACAAAGAGCTAAAGCAGCATATTCAACAGCAGACAATAGGCAGTTTTGATATTCCAATGAGCTATTATAGAAATGGAAAATTATGCAATAGTTTTAACTTCTTTGAAAAATAAGTGTTTCAAAACCTATACATTTTCCTTGTTTATTTATTGTCATCCAGCAGCCTATCTAAAGCTCTTTATATAATCATTATCTTCTGATGTTTTCTCATGTATAAAGAAAATATATTTTCCAGTAAAATAATTATACCCTATAACAAAGGGAAATTATATTGAGACTACTTGATGGGGTCATTTGAAAAGAACATAAAGGGACATACATTCTTCACAAGTTTTGAATAAAAGTAAGAGTCCGAATAACATAAAATCTTTCTTGGGATCCTTCTTTAATATGAATTTATCCAAGATGCTTCCTGGAGATTATTTGACTCTGAAGACAAGTAACAAATCTTTCTTAGCAGAATGGGAAGGAGCACAGCAAATAGGGTTGTTATGATGAATTTGAGATTTCTTTTCAAGCAAATTCTACTTTTGATAAGAGTTAATCATATGTTCCTGCACAGAGATCAAAGAAATAGCAAATGTGTTTAATGAAAACTGTAACAAAATTCAGGACATTAATGCTTATCCTTGTAGAATTTAGGACAATTCTTTACCTAAGAAACTTGATTGAATGCACAAAAAAAAAAAAAAAAAAAGGAAGAGCCCAATATGGACTTAAAGAGATGGGAACAGATTGTGTTAGGAAATTCCCTGTCTTCTTGCACTGATATTCCAGTGAGAGGAAAGAGTGGCATAACTATATCAGAACAAGAATTCAAGGAGCAGAGAAAAACAATAAGATCTATCATTTATTGACCTGAAATTTTTATCTCTCTGGAAAATCTCAACTTTTATCATGTCACTGAAGTAAAATATAGACTTACAAGTTACAGTGAAAGCACCTATCAGTTTAACAAAAAATTTAGGTGAATTAGAATTGTTTAGAAGTGCTTTAGTTAAAGCTTCAATAATTCTGAAAATTGTTTTTACCTAACATCTGTGGCACGTAATACTGTCTATATTAATGACAGCATTCTTCTTCTTTACTTCAGAATTGAGAATGTATTATCTTATATTCTGATGTCTAGTTTTCTATTGATTCCTTTGGAGCATCATTACTGCTGCATAATCTTTATCAAGGGACACTGTGGGGATAATTGTTCTACATATAGGAAAGCCACACTATTGCTTCTTGGCCTTTTGGCTAAGATCAAGTGTAGGAAAGCCACAGATCTGACATTTATATAATTTTCATACATCCAGAGCTAGTCAAGTATAGTCTCCAGTTAGTACAGTTTGACTTTTACAACACTCAGTTTACTTAGTTGTTTCACTTTTTACTTTTTATCACATAATATATTTTCTCTATCATGTAAAACTGGAACCTGGGCATTTGTAGACTTAGGTAAGCACACATGTATCTGTGATAAAATTCAATGGCTTATCTTGGCTTATAACAAATGCAATCTACAGAGAAGGAGCTGGTACACAGTACACATTCATTAAATGTTTAGAGAAATTGAAAAGTTTTTTATATACTTTTATATTAACTTTTTCAATAATACTTGAAAAATACTAATTTATTAAATTTCTAATTAATTCTGACATTGTTAGACCCTTCAAAAAGTATTAATGATTTTTATTTCACTTCCCATGTCATCTTTTCTCCTTGTTCATGTTATTTATCTGACATAAATCTGTCTTGGTGCCACATGTAATTTTTAAACATGAAATTATAAGTGTATTTTATAACTTTTAGTCTCTATCAATTCATTCTTTCTTGTCTCAGTTTTATTCTGTCTTAATGTGCATGGACTTTTGATCACATTCTTAAACCTTTTCCATCTTTGAAATGATAATTAAATGTTTCTTCTCTTTAGCTACAGTAGCCTCAAGGTCTATGAGCATAACACAGAGAAAACATAAGAAAGATAAATCAAGAAGAATAAAGCAAATAGCAGAGAAAAGATAAGAGGGAAGAAAGGAATTGTAACAGAAAGCTTAAGAAAGTACTTCAAAGCAGTGAAATATAAGCTTCAGTAGGGTACATTTTTAAAATTGAGATTTTGAATAAGCGAGGAATTGTCTATGATCTCTCTCATGTAAGGATATTCATTGGAAATTTGGTTGACAGAAAAAGAGAATTAAAAAGAAAAACATTTTCCTGAAAAATATTTTCTTGTACCCTTACATGGGCTTTCAACCTGATTACTTGCAGATTAAATGATGACCCTCTTCAAAAGATGCATCCACATCCTAGTCCTCAGAATCTTTTCTTTTTTTTGCTTTTTGGAGACAGGGTCTTGCTTTGTAGTTCAGGCTGGCTGGCCCTGAGCTCACTATGGTGCCCAGGCAAGCCGCCGCGAGCTCAGCAATCCTCCTGTCTCTGCCTCCCGAGTGCTGGGATTACAGGCGTGAGCCACCACACCCAGCATTATATGTGGGAACCGGGGATCGAACTCAGGTCCTTACGCTTGCGAGGCAGGCGCCGGAACCACTGAGCTAACCCTCCAGCCCTCTCAGAATCTTTTCTTGAGACCTAACTGGGAAAAAAGGACTTTGCAGGTATAATTATGTTAAAGATTTTTTTTTAGATGAAATTACCTTGGATTATCCAGGTGGATACTAGTCCTACTTACAAATGTCCTTCCTTAGAAGATGGTAAGACAGGGACTAGAGGACAAGAGGAGCAGACCCTGAAGTAACACAACCACAAGTGAGGGAGCACATGGACCCAGCAGAAAATGAAAGGAGCAAGGAAGGACTCTATTCTGGAGCTTTTAGAGGGAACCCCACTATGAATACATAGAGTTTGGACTTGGACCGTCAGCACTATTCTAGAACGAACCCTTGCTGACTTGATGCATCACATTGAATTTAAATTTTAAGGCAACCTAGGAAGTCAGTCACTAATGAATAGTAACAGTAGTTACATTGTTGCTTTAGTGCTGTATTTGAACTCCCCCCAAACAAGACAACCTGGAAATTGCCATACTCCGATAATATTTTCTTGTTAGCCATATTTTTATCAGAAGCATTGCCAAACTTGGGTAAGTCTTATTCCCTAAAACACACACGCGTGCGCGTGCACACACACACACACACACACACACACACGCACACACGTGGTTCCACATGCACATATATTAGAAGTAAGGTTCCATCGTAATTGAAGATATAGAGATAGAAAAGGCATTTACAGTCTAACCTGCAGACATTGCTGAATTGTCTTTGAACCCATTTGATAAATCTCAATAGAGTAGAAACTTGTTGAAGACATTTTGTGCTTCAACACAAAATTTAAAAGTTTTGTGAATGATGCATACATTCACTGTGCTAAAGTGAGTTGTGTTCCATATTTGTGCTTGGAAAGGAACAAGAACACTATCAATGTTATAAAAATGAGCTAATAAAAATGAGCAAGTAAATAATGCTTGATTTTTTTTTAATCAGCCACTTTTAAAAAGTTAAGATAGTCTTACTAAATTAAGGAGGGGCTCGATAAAATATATATTCTGATTATATTTGTGTAATTGAAAAGAATTACAATTCTTATTTTTTTCAATTTAATACCATGTGCAGGTTCATCCAGAATCAGCTTCGCTACAGCTGGAAGCAATTAAGAATATGCAGGAAGAATGAAAACCCTAGGAAGTTGTTTTTGTCTCTAATAGATTGCACCAGAGTTAAATTGTGAATTGGTCACAGGAGGAAACTTGTCATCATGACTCACATAAATTACTGAAATTGCTTCAGTTTAGGAAATAAACCACATTAGTGCCAGATTTTGCTTTATGATTTGTCATGTAGCCAAATATGATTGTTTCTACTAAATTAAAATTTTAGCTACCATTTATTTGAATTAAAAACATAATTATATTAGAACATTCCTTTGTTAGAATCTGAAAACTGATAACATTTATGAGGAAATAAATAGTTTCACTTATGTCTTTTTATCATTAAATCACAGTTAAAGATTCATTCATAAATAATAAGCAAAGACTTAAGATGTTCAGCCTGACTCTCACATCTCCTGGACCCAGATTCCTAACTTTTAGTTCTTCTGGGCAAAGAAATGTCATCATTGACTCCTAATATATATAAGCCTATTTACTAATAAGCTTCCAAGGCAAATTTTTTTTCAAATACCAGCTAACATATTTTTAGAAGGCCTTTAATATATTATCTAATACTACTGATGTAGAAATTAGCAAGCTTAAGTGTGGGATTAGTGTTTCCAAGTTTAAGTTGCTTAAATTAGTTATCAAATTAACAAATTATAATTTCATCATGAGTTGTCAAGGCTATAAAAACATATATTTACAAAGCAGAATTATCTATTTGCACATGTATTAGTATAAAATACAGAGATTATATCAAGTCAAAAATAAGTGAAAGAATACAAAGTTTTATCATTGACATAATATGGTCATTCAATAACATTTTATTTTTATTATTGGTACATTATATATACACATCACAATTACATGCCACACTGAGAATTTGTACCAGTATATGACACAAATTAATTCTCATTTTCCCCTCCCCTCCCCTTCCCCCCACCTCCCCCACCCCTATACATACAAGTATTGTTTCTTTTTTTTTTTAACCATCATTTCTTTTTCTTTCTTCATTATTTACCCCTAATTTTTTGCCCGATATTTTCTTGGCACCGTATTTGATTCTGTGGCATTCCCAATGAATAAGAAACTATCTAGTCTCTTCAGAAATAAACAGCATACAGCAGATATTAATGAACAAGTTATTTGTAAACAGACAGACACAGAGGATGCCAAAACAAGAGAATGAGAGCCCGACTAGCCATTCTATCCTGTGAAAAAGGGGAGAGAATCTAGAACTGGTGGCTATGTTGAGTCTACATGAAAGAAGCTGAAGAAACAAAAGTCTCCAGATATCTCTAGAAAGAGGGCAGTATCTACAAAATCAATTCATTTAGATAGAAAAGAGCATCAAGTTTACAGCAAGCAACAGATAGTTCTTATTCCTTGAAGTTAAATCACAGTCACATGAAAAAAGAAGCTATAAAGACAATGGCTAATGTTGAGTTTTACATGCTACCTTAGAAAGTGCAGTTTTCAAAAATAATTATGCTAAAATAGTAAAATTGTCAAGTTAAATTTTTGATAGTTTAGTCCAAAAGCAGGAAAAGATGCATTGTTAGATAGACTAAAAACTAAAGCAGAAGAGATAGGTTTAAAGCAAAGCAGAAAATAAAAAGTAAGTCACAAATTAAGTTGTAAATATTTCAGTGAGCATAATGAGAGAGAGCAAGGGAAAACATTGAATAATTTCCTTTTTAAAGTGTTAAGCAGAGAACTCTGTCATCTACTGAAAGTCACTCATGAAAAGAAAGACATGGTATAAGAGATGGAAAATTCATTATTAGCCTAAATTTTAAGTTTTTGGGGACATTTAACATTTAGCAATTATTTAGCAGAATTAAAGTATCTAGAGCTGGGCATTTAGCTCAGTGGTTCCAGCGCCTGCCTCACAAGCACAAGGTCCTGAGTTCGATCCCAGTAACCACATACAATGCTGGACGTGGTGACTCACGCCCACCAGCAATCAATACCACATACCACAGTGCTGAGCGTGGTGGCTCATGCCTGTAATCCCAGCACTGGGGAGGCAGAGGCAGGAGGATTGCTGAGTTCCAGGCTTGCCTGGGCTACATAGTGAGCTCAGGGCCAGACTGAACTATAAAGCGAGACCCTTTCTCAAAAAAAAAAAAAATCTAGCACATACATGACTAGTGTCTGGAACTCTAAAAATCAGGGACGGAAATTTAAATTTATAAATCAGTATGATACACAATTAGTGAATAAACTCTAAGAAATAAGTGTGCTGAAGATGTAGATTGTCTTTTGAACTGAATAATGTAAGAATCTTTGGTTAACACTAAAGACTGATGGAAGGCAAAACCACTAGATTACAGATAGGTCATATAGACCAATTTGTGACTAAGAAATTGTTAGAGACCAGGAGGTGCTTAAAGAGAGATCAGGTCACAGAATCAGTAGAGCAAATTTCAAAAGTGATCTGTATTCATTAAGATCAATATTATTGGAAAGATTCAATTGGGTCTGACAATAATAGTTATTGCTGACTTTCAAGAACATTTTAATAAAGGAAGTATAAAATACATTATTGGAAAATAAAAGTATATTTAGTTATACATGTTGAATAGAAACTATGCATTCTGAGCCAACCCTCTGGAAACATATCCTAAATGACATCAAGTGTTTTTAAAATATATATGAACAAGAAGACAAGAAATACATTAGCACATTAAGATTAATTTTGAAATAGAGAAAGCATAATGATGAATGACAGTATGTGTATGAAAAATTCAGAACAGGAATGCCTGGGGGATGTTCCTCTAAAGCATCATCACTTGTACTGTCATATCATGCATATGTTAGAATGGAAGGTAGTGTTTCTTTTGAAAACCAGAGTTTGAAGTGTGCTCAAAAGCAAAAGATGTGCTGAAAGACAGTTTTCTGGAACATATCAACCCCAGGATGTCATGATCAAGTCCACGCAGGTGGGAAGTTGCCCTTACTTGAGCTCTATAGAATAATCTGGATTTACTGTCTGCATATGCTGAATCACAGAGAAGAGGAATTGAAGGCAGCTGAAACAGTTAAGCTTGAACATGAAACATTCTTCTGGACACCAGAGCAGAGCTCATTGGGAGAGCGCTGGCTAGAGCTACTTCTGCCTCTCTTCTATGTCTCTTGTCCTTTTACTCCATAGGCATATATGGTTTGATGGGTTTTCCCTCTTATACACTTGCTATGTGACTTGACACCTCACTGGACACCATTTAATCAATATTGCCTAAACAACTATATTTGTTGTAATCCCCTTGGTTGATTTTACTTTGCCTACTTTTTGAATCTTATTGGTAGTTCCCATTTTGAACCTACCTTACCTTTTAACTTTGTTCCATAAATTCCCCTGGAAAAAGTGATCCTGTGTCACCCATCTTTCTGGGCCCACCTTCTGTCATTCTTAGGGAGAAGTTTTCTTTCCCAGTAAAGTTTTCCTACTCTTAGCCTCCATCATTCCTTAAATTCATTCCTCAATTTTAGAGAACACGAATTTGCATTTCATTTATCTGGCAGGTCAGAGTCAGACTTGGCCCCTGTATTAGTGGTTTTGTAGATTTTGTGATTTCTCATTGTGCCATTCTACCTTTTGTTCCCTCATTTTCTAGCAGTTAACATATGAAATCTCTCTTCCAGCCTTGAAAGCTATCCACTCTGAACTGTTAATTCATTATGTCTTACTTCTATAGATATCACATATAGTGTCTCAAAGAATGGGAAGTTGAATTAAAAAAGAAAATTGGTGCCAGGGAAATAGTGTTACTACGCTGTACCTGACCATGTGGTTTAAAAGCCTTTGGAAGAGGACTGGAATAAAGATCAGAATAGTTTAAGCAATAGATGGCATAAAAGCTGTAGAATGTTATAAACAGAATGTGATGGGTGATTCTGGTCAGAGATTAGAATCTAAATGCTAAAATAAATGTGGGCAGTAAAGGCAAGGCTGGGAAGTGGCTCCATTGTCAATTGGAGTAGAGACCATCTGCATTATGCTTTTCTATACATGTGTCTATGTTTTGCCCATATAATGGGTCTTTGCAGGACTTACAGGAACTAGCTGACCATGCACTAAATCTCCTGAGCTAAATTACACTTGTCTTGCTTTATATAGTTAGTGTCATACACATTGTCTCAGTAATGGTAAAGCTGATGAAAACAGATCACTTTTTGCAAACTTTAGCAATGGCTTTGGAAGCCTCAAGACAGCCTCTTGTATGTTCTGGAAGTACAGTCACACTTGATTGCATACCACATGATAATCATGGTAAACTAAGCCTCTATATTTTGATTAATTTCCTTAATTATTAGCTTGAATACTCTAAACCAATCAAGTGGTCATTGTCTGGCTTGTAATGGAATTTTGATTGTGCCTGTCCTTTCATATAGGAAGCACAAATTAAATTCCAATACAACCTAAAACTATGGAAATAAGAAGCATAATTTTCCAAATTGGTCATTTGCCAGGCACTGTGCCCCATGTCTGTAATTCCAGCATTCATGAGGCAGAGGCAGGAGGATGGCTGTGAGTTCAAGGCTAGCCTGGGCTACATAGTGAGTTCAGGGCCAGTCTGAAGTACAAAGTGAGACCTTATCTCAAAAATTAGTAATTGGTCATTGAGGAAGATGGCAATGAGAAATGGCATGCCTTGCTCCTCCTCTTGATACCTTTACCCCCGTACTCTAAGTGTGAAATCATCACTTTTTCCCACTTCTCCAGTTTCACAGAATTTTCTTATAATGACACTTAAGCTGTTCCTTACAGCCATTGCAATATTTTTCAAACTGGAAAGATTCGGTTATATATTGCATCTATGGTGTGTAAATAAAATATATACAACTATATACTAAGTAGCTATGTAAAATGGGATTGGAGCATATTAATGAGCTTTTGTGTGAACAATTAAGTACTCTGTGAGAATTCAGACCAAGGTACTATTGACAGTCTATAGAGATTCAATTACTTGGAGAAGTCTTTCTAAATGATGGAAAACCACTGGAATGAACATGTTCTCAAAGTGAGAATGGTAACAAGAGTGTCTATATCTTGCTTCAGGTTAATTCTCTCTCTATCATGCTTGTGAGTGATGGTATTGCTCACAGCTGTGCTAGTGGAAAAATTCTCATTTTACATTGTTAGCAAGAGCTTCTCAGGAGATTCTAATTCTAGGACATCTCTGGATTGTCTTATTTACAGGTGTTGTGTTTCCATGTGGTCATAATAAAATCTCTCAGGAAAAAATTGCAGATGTTCTTAGTAACTAGTTTAGGGATTTAAAAATAATCAAGAAATATTGGCAAGACACTAATCATCTTTGATTAAGAGAGCAACCTTTTCCCTATGTTTCTCCAATATCTGTCTCTTATGGAGCTTTATTTTATATATTGACTTGACTGAGTGACAGGACTCAGGACTTTTATTAAAAATTATCTTTGCAGTGTCTGTGAGAAGGTTTTTGGGAATGATATTTGAATTGGTAGAATGAATAATACAGATTTATCTACTAAGTGAGGACTCCATTCAGTTTGATAGAAGCCAAAAAAAGAGCAAATGTGGACTTAAAAATCTACCTTTTCTCCCTTTCTGGGACATCAATATTCTGCATTTGATCTTAGCCAAAAGGCCGAGAAGCGATTGACATCAATCTTCTGAACCGAAACTGGAACTTATACCATTGTTCATCATTGTTCTTACGTTTTTGGTCTTGGATTGAACAGTACACTGGATCTTCTGAATTTCCATCTTCCAAAGCCAAGATCATGGGACTTCAGCGTCATGATCACATGAGCAAATTCCCTAAAATCAATCAATCTATCAATCTACATCTTTCTGTTTGTCTATCTACCTACTTATCTGTCATCCATGTATCTTCCTCCTTGTTCGGTTCTATTTTGAACACATTTCCTTAAATTTAGTGGCTAAATGTTTCTTAATCATAAGTAAATCATTTGATGTAAAATATGTTTATCTTACCATTATTACTGCATCTCTTAATTTCTGTCTTCATAATTTAAGTCTAATGGCTACCTCACTGAATTGTCTTTTTGAAAAGAAATTACCAGTGTTTAATTTTACTTTCTTTATGCCAGTAAACATATTTGGTCTGTTTATTTTATTTTTTAAGACAGAGTCTCACTTTGTATTTCAGGCTGGCCCTAAGCTCACTATGTATCCCAGGCAAGCCTCGAACTCAGCAATCCTCCTGCCTCTGCCTCCAGAGTGCTGGGATTACAGGTGTGAGCCACCACGCCTGGCATCTGTGGTATGTAATATTGATTGCTGGTGGGCGTGAGTCACCATGCCCAGCATTGTATGTGGTTACCAGGATCGAACTCAGGACCTTGCGCTTGCGAGGTAGGCGCTAGAACCACTGAGTTAAATCTCCGGCTCTGGTCTGTTTATTTTTCTTCAAATATGCCATAATAACTACCACACATATCTGTAAAAATTTAGAATCTTATTGAGCATAAGGATTATTTCTTACTCTTTTCTCCATGTCACATACCTAAATGAGTAGCTGGTGCTATTATGTACTTAATTGTCGAATTAGTTTGATCTTAATAGTGTATCTTTATAAGCATAAAAGTAACAATAGAAGTGCCTAACCAAGTAGATACTTAAAGTTATCTATTGAACTGAATTTATTTAATAATCCTGACCTAGACACTTATTTGCTTCTCAGAATTTAAGTAAACTTTTGATTATCTTTTAGAGTTTTTATCCACATAAAACAAGTACAAAAATTGTTTATTTTGAAGCTGTACCCGTTTGATAAAAGTCAATGTAAGAAATATTAACTTGGGTGAAAAGCTTCCTGTGCTATTGATTGTGCAACTGGATAAACACGGTATTATGGGATGTTTCATGACATGGTGACAGAGATTCAGAATGGAAGGGGGATCCATCCCAGTTGCATTTTAAAGTTAGCACTACTTGTTACATTCCTGATTCTTAGTATCCATTTCTAACAGTATATTTATTTATGATTAAAATATTTTTTCAAATATTAGAAAGTGTACACCAATCTGCCCCTTCTATGCTGACAGTCCTCCCAAATCACACCAGTATTGCTTTTTTTTAGGTACTTAGAGAAGCTCATGATTAGGTGATTAAATTTTAACAAAATAATTTAGTATCACTCTTATGAAAAAGAATTAGAGCTTTCCATTTATAAGTCTTCTCCTTTTTGCTCAATGTCTGATCTGTGGGCATTAAACAAAACATGTTTTATTAATGAATGAACCTCAAAATGTTTGATCTATCATTTATTCATGTTTTAGTTCTTTTACTTAGTGTATGCTACTCTTGCAACATAAAAGTAGATTTAATAGGATTTGGGTAAGGGGAACTATAACAAATTATTTTGGATCAGAGATAGTTGAAGTGAAGGGGTTATACATCAAAAAATTTAAAGATATATTCTTATAGCACAGAAAAAGTATACTAGAATTTTAAAATGTACTTTTCATTAGGACAATAAAATATATTGTTTAAAAATAGAGTGCTACCAAAAGTTTCAATTAAGATAATACTAATTCTGACTTCTCCAATGTACAATTGTGTTTTGAGCAAAAAATAATCATTATTGATATTTTCAGTTTGTCTTGACATTTAGCTACAGATTTTTATTTGTATATTTTTGTCTCACCTTATTAATTCAATACTTTTGCATTTTAAATTTTGCATAAAATAATGGTATCTAGGTGAATATATGTGGAAAGCGGCTCAGCATGGTGTAATGGGACCAGGCACTTATGCCTGGGGTTTTGGGGAATAACTCCTGCACTTTATGGTGCTGCCCTGAATATACCAGAGGATCTGCTCTAACAAGGAGCTGCCCTGGGTTAGTTACCACCAGAAAACATGTTCTGGCTCCATCAAAATTCCCCTCTTCCTGTGCTGGGCCCACTGACCATTGTTTCTCTCAAGTTAGCAGTGTGTTGTTTCTCTTCCAGTTTCTACATAGGCTAGGACTGAGTTCAACAGAGTTAGCAGAATTAATTAACTATATGATGGATGTACTTATTCTTCTGGTCTTATTCTATTAAAAGTTAAACATTAATAGAAAGTAGTACAAGGAAGTTAGAGTTAGGGAAAAGATTTAAGAAAATTGTAGTTTGACATTTTGAGAAATTGATTCTAGACTTATGATCATCATGTTTATAGTTACCATTTGTTTCTGTTCTAGTTTCTAAGAAATGTACTGATTTCTTGACTACCTGTTTTCGTTTCTACCAACCAAATGATAAATGTATAAGATCATAGTAACCATTATTGACGTCATGTTACCTTTCTGAATCAGTATAAATACAGCCTGATCAATAAACACAGTGCCTGCTCGGTACTGACTGAGAGGTCCTCCCGATCCCATCTTTTGTTTGTCTTTGTCTGTCTTGTTTTCTTCATCCTTACCCCCCGAGTCAGGTGCTGCCGATTGCTGACAGGCTCCGGCAAATATATGTAACCTATGTCACACATATATAGAGTACACCTATAAAACTGTTTTTAAAACATGTTTTACATAAACATAATTTTTTTTAAAAAATCTGAGATCATTGTGATCTAGGTTAGAGATATGAAATTCTTCTAAGCACAGGCATCCATCAGGTGCTTACCTGGGAGACTGTCCACAGCACAACCAGCATTTATGGTTTTGAAAAATATTGCAGTTCCTTGCAAGTATAATGTAAAGGATCTTAGAAAACTGATATGTATTTTTTGTGGAATAAAAATGTAAAATATATGGAAATCACATGTCTAACAAATGCACTTTGTTTTTAAACCAAAAAGCATCAATATTAATTGTAAATAAATGCTTGATTTCACCTTTAATTTAGTCTCTTTCACAAACTCTCAGCAGTGTGAGTAAATATTATGAATAAGACTTGGCAGAGCCATAAAACCACATGAGTGTGGACAACTATTTTTTGTTGGCTTGTTTTTTGAGACAGGGTCTCACTTTGTAGTTCAGGCTGGCTCTGAGCTCTGTGTAACCCAGGCAAGCCTCGAACTCAGCAGTCCTCTTGTCTCTGCCTCCCGAGTGCTGGGATTACAGGCATGAGCCACCACGCCCGGCACTGCAGTATGCAGTATTGATTGCTGGTGGGTGTGAGTCTCCATGCCCAGCATTGTACATGGTTATTGGGGATCGAACTCAGGACCTTGTTCTTGCGAGGCAGGCGCTGGAACCAATGAGCTAACCCTCCAGCCCTGTGGACAATTATTAATAGTATAAATACTCATTAATTTATTTTCCTTATAATGCTTGAAGCTTTGTTTTTTCCTAGCTTGTCAAAACAATGTGTGAAGGTTTAGATTATGAAATGTTACTTTCAATTGATTGCACTAGAGAGAACATTTTCTTTTTACTGTACTTATGCCACATGATGTCTAAATTTACTATACTATAACTATATAAATATATAATAAAATGTATGTAATATATGCATTTCTATAAATATATAATAAGCATAGGAATATATAAATACAAATATATAATATGCACATGCATAACAAATGTATAGAAATGTAATATACTATATTAAAATATAGTATAATATTTATAGTATATATACTATACTAAGCAATACTATATTTACTATATATATTCCTAGACTTACACTACATGACTTCTATGTACTTATATTACATGACATATATTTACTATAAAAATCCTTTGATCAAGATGTGATGACGGTAAATTAATAGACACAAAGATCTGTTCCATGGCTATAATGCATTCCTGGCTGTTCCTGTGCTGCTCTTATTGTTGTAGATTATTTATTTATATAAATATGTGGGAGATCGTGTAACTCATTAGAGAGAAATACTCTGAAATACTGTTTTTAACCTTTGAACTCTGACTTTTTCTTATTCTTAAAAATCCTGAAATATTCCATTAAATTTTGATACCCATACATTAATTTCAGGAACTTCTTCAGCTTTGTTTTCAGTTTATATGTATCCTTCATGGAGAAATTACATCTTACCTCTGTTTTAACTTTCCAATATTAAAAAGATACATTATTTCTCATAGAATTAAATATGAAACAATATATAATAAAAATAAATCAAAGTGGCAATGACTATATTAAGATGCAAAAAGTCACATGTAATCTTAAGAATGAGACATTAATAACCTAGATAGATGCTCATACCTAGGCACTTGTATTTACAAATGAGTAATATATTGTTTGTTTGCTTGTTTGTAAGAATGAGAAATTAATAACCTTCAGAGATGCTCATATCTAGGCATTTGTATTTACAAATGAGTGATATATTGTTTGTTTGCTTGTTGGTTTGTTTTTTTGTTTGAGATAGGGCTTAACTTGTAGTCCACACTGAACCTGAGCTCATTATATAGCCCAGGCAAGCCTCAAACTCACCACAATCCCCCTGCCTCTGCCTCCCAAGTGCTGGGGTTACAGGTGTGAGCCACCTGTAGTAATATATTGTTTTGAGTAGTATTGTCATAATATATGCCCAGTAGTAATATATTGTTTTTAAAATATGCAACATACATTACTAAGTTTTTGTCTTGTAAAAGAATGCTAAAGTAACCAATTGAACTATTCATCCAATTTATAACCTTTCTTATCCATAGAGTCATTGCTGCAATTGGTTCCTGGTGGATACATGACCAAACTGAACCCCACCTGCTAATGTCACATTCAGCTCTTAACTTATCCATGGTTTCATCCATTGGTGAGTATAATGCCCCTGTGATCTTATAACATTTGCCACACCTCTGAATACATTCAGGAACATCTTAGATATAACACAGTAGACATATTACCCTCTGCAAGCAAGAACAAGAGTTTCCATATATGCTGGCTTTGTGAATCTTGCAGTTATTTTTCACTTTAATATACTTAAAATGATATATTCTAGAACTAAATGAGTTCTAGAATATATGATAGATACTGTGAAATAGAAAATATCCAAAGGGAAAAAAGTTGGGGTAGGTAAAAAGAGAAAAGAAAAAATGTGATGGTAAAAAAAGAAAAGAAAGCTTATGTATATAGGGGACAGGTGGTTTATAGGGTGGGTAGGGAAATGGGAAAAAATCAGAAGTAAATCATGTTATATACTGGTACAAATTATCTATATTGAGTGATCATAATATGTATATATAATGTACTGATAAAGATCCAATTTTTTTTAAATGAACAGTAATTGCAATTAAATAATAGCCTCTTGGTTCTTTTGCCATAAATTTAAATTTCAAATAATCACACAAAATAATTCTTGTAATGGGGTAGTAAGATTTTTACAAATCAGGTAATTTCAAAGGATATTTTCCTTAAAATTTTCATTACCTTAATGTCTTTCCTTCTTAGGACATAAAATAACATTTACCTGTAAAAATTAGATTGCTAGGAGGCATAGGAAAAAAAAAACCAAAAATAAAAGCCTAGTGTATTATCCAAATTCGCTGTATTCCTATGGCCCAAGAGTGTTTCCCATCAGTGTCTAACTACATTTATTCAGACGTGATTTCCAATGTATGCAATGGGACAGTCCCAGTGGATTGGCTTCATGCCACTGTTCATCCTCTAGCCCTATACTTTCTACATTCCTTTCTTCTTATCAGTGGTCTTGTTTTGGCTACTTATTTTATTATTTTTATTCTGATTGCTATGTTCCTTTTCATGTCTTTTCTTTTCTAACTTAATTGTTCAACAAAACTTTTTTTTTTCAATTAGCTTGTTTCCTACAGTTCACTATACAGAAGGATTGTTTAAATATGTGAATTGAATGTCTTAAGTGTCCTACACAATAATAATTTTTACTGTGAAAATTGTAAAAAGCTCAAAATGTTATTTCTACATTGGCATTGTAGGTTTTTAAAAATTAATTTTAGTGTATATAATTCAACTTTCCTATTGAAAACTATTTATGTGATTAGTTATTATAGTCATAAAACAAGTTTGTGAAATGATAACTTGAATAAAAATTAACAGCTTGGGCCGGAGATTTAGCTCAGTGGTTCCGGTGCCTGCCTCGCAAGCGCAAGGTCCTGAGTTTGATCCCGGTAACCACATACAATGCTGGGCGTAGTGATTCACGCCCACCAGCAATCAATACCACATACCACAGTGCCGGGCATGGTGGCTCACGCCTGTAATCCCAGCCCTCGGGAGGCAGAGACAGGAGGATAGCTGAGTTCGCAGCGGCTTGTCTGGGCTACATAGTGAGCTCAGAGCCAGCCTGAATTACAAAGCGAGACCCTGTCTCAAAAAAAAAAAAAAAATCAACAGCTTAATTTACTTAAGGACTCAAACTCTTTAATATTTTAAAAAGAAAACGCATTCTTAAGAAGGTTATGTGAAACATTTCAAGCCAGTGGAGCGTTCTATAACATCCAAACCTGTTACAACTGAAATTTTCACAGAACGGTGATCTTTTTCTCTATTCATATGTATAAATTACTGCTTGTGTTTTTAACATATAAGGTTACAATCCTTTATGTATAAAACACCCTGAAGAATGAATGCTAAAGTGAACTGAATTTTTAAATTGAGAAGTTAGATGTGAAAGAAAAAAGGCTAACACATACTTGATCAACACATTTCTTTTGAGAATGGAAGCTAGAAATTATTACAGCTTCAATGTGTTATCCTCATAATAGCTCAGCTGATAGCACCAGTGTCAGTGTGATAAGAGCCTTTACAAAAGGTGAAACAAAAGTCACTTCCAGTGACTCCTACATGAGGAGTTCTGTTTAACTGTCAAGTTTAAAAAGAAGGAAGAGTCAATTTTGTGCACTTCAGCTCAACTGATTCAAGAAGTCAGCTTTTCCTAGGGAGACTGATACATAACCTTGAAAAGGTTGCCTTCTAACAAGCACACAAGACAAATTTGATTTTCAAATTACATATGACTCTATTTTTAAATAAGGTTAAATAAACTCAGTAAAATGCTATGCATAGGATGAGATTAAAAATACAATATTTGACAGAGTTTTACGATCTTCTACTTTGTATCTTTGATTCATCATTCCTCCCTAGATACAGTCACGTGTGTCCACTAGAAACAGCCCATGAAGGAGAAAGATCATAGGTATGATGTGACGCCCAGAGACCAGCTACATCTGGTGGGGGTTGAAGCCTCTTCTGTTAACCCTGTTTTCTACTTGTAGAATTCCTGACCTACATTGTACACGCTTAGAGCATATTAGTGAAAATGGGAAGAAAAGCCATTCTTCCCTAAGATGTCATTTGAATTTTGAATCTCACCTGTTTGAGTGGTAAAAAAAAAAAAAAAGACTTGTTCATATCTAGGATTAAGCTAAAAGAGAAACAAATTTTCTAGTGTTGGAGTTTTTGTTTTGGGATATATTTATTCCTGTGCCTCCTTAGTAAGGGAAAGCATAACTTCAGAGACTGTAACCATGTTGATAGTTGCAACCAAAATCAATGGATGAAAGAACTTGGTGGTTCAGTTCCAAAATCTTTATTATGAATGAAATAGAGTGGAATAGGAAGAAGTGGAGTACTGATAACCCCTTCCACAGAGGATGGCACTGTATTACAATGGACAACTTCAGTGATACTGTTTTTGTAGTCAGTTATTTTCCATAGGATTCTTGTATACAAATGGTGAAAAATTATAATTGCTAATTTAAGTCAGTATTGTAAATACTTTTATTAAACCCATTTACACCCTATTTTTGTTCTCTCAAAATTGTAATATGTCTGTAGGAATGAAAATTTAAGGCAACCTATAGGATTGTGCTGCATATAAGTGCTTTTGGGAAAGAAAGGGAGAACAAAGAGGAGGAGGAAGAGAAAATGGGAGGAGAGGACAAGGGAAGAGTGGAAGAGAGAGAAGCAGAGAGGGAGAGAAAGAAAAGCAAAATGAAACAGAAAAAATGTGAAAAATTGGGTGTTTAACATTTTAAATGTTATAGAGCTTAGAGTAAAATAGAGTTTTTGATTAACTATTAGACCATGAAATGTGTTATCATGGGTGTTTGGCTAGTTTTCATTCACACAAGTAGGTGATAAGATTCTGGATGTCATTAAATACAAACCCAAGGCCTCATAAATACTATGGCCTAAAAATTATTTCCATAAGTTTGGGAAAGGAACATTTATACCTCATATTTTTCCTCAAAGACTTGCTAAAAACCTTAAACTAACCCATCTCTGTATTTTCCTGTAGGTCCTCAATAGTACCTATCTGTCTCTCCCAGACTCAATGTTGTTTGGGACTTAAAGTGATATGCTACAGAAGCTAAATGATAGTGTGTTACTTCAACCTACTTGGAAATTTTCCTTCAGACATCTGGTGCTTTGAGAGGTAAGACTTTAAAGCTGTTGCCTTATGCAAAAATAACAACAGCTACTATTTATGGTTCATTTACTATGGGCCAACCTCTTTACAAATAGCAAATAAGTTAAACCTTATCACAGAACCATATAATGAGTAGCATAATAGTAATTATGTTCTAGTTGAATCAGCTTGCAGAGTTGACATGTTTCCAGGCTGAATCTACTGTGCTTTATCTATTTAGCACTTCCTCAAAAGTATGCCAAAATATGGCAAATCAGTGGAACAATAATTCCTTTTTGGATACTGCTCAAAGGAAAGTAGTAGTTATCTTAGGCATTAATCTTTGCTCCCTTAATGATATATGGAGAAAAACAGTGTGTACACTACTTTTGCTAGAACCATTTTTCCCTGGGAAGAATAATGGTAGATTGTTTAAGTAGGTAATGGTCACAGGTGAAGCCTGGTTAATAAATGCTAAAGTGTTTGAATTGTGTCTTGTACTCTGATAGGAGTAAATAGTCCTTAGAGTGGTGAGTGCAATTTGGTAGAATAAGAATATGAATGTATTTTATATTGATTAGAGTGGAAATAATGGGATGAGAAGGACTAGTTTGGAGATTATCAATATAAATCTGGGATTGAGTGATAGTCTGCTCTGTTTTAAGAGTTGACAGGAAAGGAAAGAAAATGACAGTCATATTAACTTTAATGCAAAAAATAATCTTGTTTACAAGGCAGTGACCTACATAAATTATCCCAGATTTCTAGCCAAATAGTTAGGTGATTAATGACGCCACTTTTACATAATTTATGGGACAGAGTTGTGCAAATGAAATGTTCATATTTGTGTTTCCCTCTGACTAAAGTCATAGTTTGAAGTCTTTTCTGTTCCCTGGCCATACTAATCTCTCAAAAATCTCTTTCATAAATGCAGAGTTCAATCCATCTAGAAGGCTTGATATAATGAAAGAGGTCACGTTGTTCAAGTCATTCAAAGACTTTTCTTTATTTCTTTTATTAGGGCATCTATTTTTTTTTGTATTTTTATGAACCTATGAAAAAGTAATGCAAGTGATATTTTATATGTCCAGTAATAATAAAGCACAGTGTGTCAGCCATAGAGTACATGTCTTCCTGAATAATTAGAAGTGATTAATGTTTATGTGCAGTGTAAAGAAACATATGCTACACAAACTCACTATTCATCAATTCCTTCAGCAGCCTGGGAGGTACCATCTCCATACTGCTGTTGCCTCCTGCCAATCCTGGGTGTGAGTCATCTCCTTGAAACATCTTCTTTACCCACTTTTGGCAGCTGTGGCTGATATTTCTGTTACAAGTCATCTGGAAAGGCCACTTCTTTAATCTGAACCTATGCTGGTTACTGTAGTCATTTAAAAAAAAAGCCATGTGGCCTGTGGCACTAATACAGACACAAACATGTCTCTCAATACCTCTGCTTCTTCCTATTGGACTTATATACAGCCAAATACTTTTTATAGGGCTGCTAGTTCTTTTCTTTTTTTTTAAAATTGAATTCTTTATTGGTACATTTTGTATACAGCTCACAATCACATACAACATAGGGGAATTTGTACCACTATGTGACACAGGTGGTTTTTTTGTTTTTGTTCTTTTTTTTGAGACAGGATCTCACTTTGTAGTTCAGGCTGGTCCTGAGCTCACTATGTAGCCCAGGCAAGCCTCAAACTCAGCAATTCTGTCTGTGCCTCCCGAGTTCTGGGATTGCAGGAGTGAGCCACCACACCCCACACTGTGGTATGTGGTATTGATGGCTGATGGGCATGAGTCACCATACTCAGCATTGTATGTGTTTACCAGGGATCGAACTCAGGACCTTGCACTTACAAGGCAGGCACCAGAACCACTGAGCTAAATCTCCAACCCCTGCTAGTTCTTTTCTTTCTTCGGTTTTTTTTTGTTGTTGTTGTTGTACATTCTCTCTAATACTGATAATTTAAAACCATTACTCAGTCCCTGTTCCACTCATAACAAACAAACTGCTCTTTTACAGTTTTCATAGCAATTTTATGATCTAGCTGCTGCTTACAATGTTCATAAGGCCTGTTAGGATCTAGCAATTTCTATGTTTGTGAAGTTCTTAAAATTTCTTTTGCTACTGATCTCCAATTTCAGGGCTTTAGGGTCTGACACTATACAAAAGATAACCAGTTCATTTGCATTTATTTAAACATGTTTTATGAACGAACATGTAATCTGTTTTGGAGAATGACCCATGTTTAGCTGCAAAAAATGTGTATTCCAATTTTATGGTGTGGGATACTCTGCAGATATCTATTAAGTCAATTTTTTCTGAAAGTTTGGTTAAGTTCTAGTATGTCATTGTTAATTTTTTTTTAAATCCAACTGATCTGTTTATTTGTGACAGCAGGTTATTGAGGTCCTCCAGTACTATTCTATTACTACTTACTTGGTTTTTTCATGTCCATTAATATTTGTTTAATATAGTTGGATGTGCTAGCGTTCCTATTGCAAGGAGAATTGTTTTCTATCATTTTATTTTCAGTCTATGAATTTGTTTCAATTAAGTGTTTTTTGAATATAGCATATTGTTAGATCTTGCTTCTGGATCAATTTTGCCAGTCTCTTTCCTTTAACTTGTAAATTCAAGACATTAACACTGATACTTATAACCAAGTGTGTTGACATATCTTTGTCATGGTACTTTCCTGTTGTTGGGTCTTGTTTTATTATTATTTTAAACTTACCCCATTTCTGTTTAATTTCCTGCTTTGCCTAAGAGCTTCATTCCATTAGGAAAGCCCCTCATTGTCTTTCTCTAGCACATTGTTGGAAATTTTTTGGAGTGTTACTTTGGTATCCAGAAGTTTCTCATGTTTCTTTTTGTCAGAAGTATCTTATTTTCCCATCTATTTTAAATACCATATATTTTATTGTTTTATATTTTATGTTTTATTTTTGTATTTATATATACATTATGATCACATTCAACATTGAGAATTTGTACGTGTACATGGTATATCTTGATTCTGATATTTCTCATTCCCTTGCCCTCCCGAAAACTTTCATCCCTTATACTTAATCTCTGTTTCCTTTTCTTTTTTGTTTTTGCCATCAAATTTTTTCATTCCTTTCTTTACTTCCCATTCCTTTTCCTCTTTGGACATTTTCTTCCTATTTCATAGTACCTGTCATGCATTCTGGAACTCATTTACACCTTCAGTTTCTCATACTAGACAAATAATATGGTATTTACACATCTGTCCTACCTCATCAATTTGAAAGATAATTTTACAGGATATATCAATCTAGGTTGGAGGTTGTTTTCTTTTAGGGCTTGAAAAACTTCACACCAACCTCTCTTTGATTTGAGGGTTTGTGTTGAAAATTCTGTTATAATTCTGACTGGTTTTCCTTTGTGTATGATCTGTTTCTTTTCTCTAATGCTTTCACTGTTTCATTCTTATCTTGGGTTTCTGGTATCTAGACTATTATAGGCCTCTGTGTGGGTTTCTTTTGATGTTTTTTGCATTCTTGGGAAGTTTTCTGCCATCATATCTGTAAAGAGTTTTTTTTTTAATGTTGTTTGCACTATCTCATTTTCTTTATTGACTCCAGTCAGTCTTTATTATTCTTCTTTGCATCATCTAGTGCCTGCTAGATTGATTTATCATGGTCCCTTACTGTTTTTAAGAAGTCTTTTCTTTCCAGGTCACTAACTGCAATCCTTTCTTCTATGTCTGAGATTCTATCTTCCTATTTGATTGTATTACTTCATAAACTTTCAAGGGAGTTTTTAACCTCTTGAATTTCCATTTGAATCTGTTTATTTAGCTCTGTTTGTTTTCTATCTTGAGATTCCTTCATGTACCTGAGGTACTCTGTTTTTGGGTTTATTTTTGTTTTGTTTTGTTTTGTTTTTAAATCTGTATTTCACCATAGTCATTATCTCTCTTGTTAGCTGGGAGATTATTTCTGGTTGCATTTTTCCCATTCTTCTTTTGTTGCCAGTTCAGAGTCCAGATGGTTGAGTTTTGTGTTGGTCCATCTCACTGCACCATAAATTCACCTTTGGTGATCTAGAATTCTGGATTTGGATCTTACTTAGATGTTTTCTCATCTCTGTTTTTATGTTGTTGATGATGTTTTAGGTTTAATTCCTGGGTTGCTGACTGTAAAATGCAATTGCAAGTAACTTTTCCTAATACTTAAAGCCCTTAACAAATGGCTACTTCCTGGGTGGTCCTCCTGATATAATCGGCTTTTAGGCCTTCAGTCTGTAATGACCCTTAGGCAATCTCAGTTTTGGAACACTAGGAGAGATACTAGCACAGAACAATCACATCACCAGCCACTCTAGTCCAATGGGTCTTTATAGCAGAGGTTTTCTTCGCTTTTCCAGTGGGCTTCAGTTTTCATGAAGGAGCCTCAGTGAGGCCTTTTTTTTTTTTTTTTTTTTTTTTTTTTTTTTTTTTTTTTTTTTTTTTTTTTTTTTTTTTTTTTTTTTTTTTTTTTTTTTTTTTTTTTTTTTTTTTTTTTTTTTTTTTTTTTTTTTTTTTTTTTTTTTTTGAGACAAGGTCTCACTTTGTAGTTCAGACTGGTCCTGAGTTCACTATGTAGCCCAGGCAAGCCTCGAACTCAACAATGCTCCTGTCTCTGCCTCCCGAGTGCTGGGATGACAGGCGTGAGCCACCACGCCAGGCACTGTGGTATGTGGTGTTGATGGCTCGTGGGCATGAGTCACCATGCCCAACATTGTATGTGGTTACCAGGGATTGAACTCAGGACCTTGCGCTTGTGAGGCAGGCACTGGGACCACTGAGCTACATCTCCGGCCTGAAGCCCTTTTTTTTTAGGCTTTTGACCATTGCTCTGTTTTCTGGAGTTCAGCCTTAATGGCTCCAAGGGCTGTGCTATGCATATCTGGATCCCTGAGCAGCCAGGGTACCCCATATTTTACAAATTGATACGATGACTCTGGTTTTCTCTAAATAAAAACACATTGAAATAGCGCTAACCACAGCAAGAAGAGCAATAATGCCTAGTTTAATTTTTACTGTATAATTTTAAAATGACAATACATTGAAATTTGTAAATTACATTTAACTGAAAAATAAGTGTTCCTAGATTCTCTTTTTTTCTTTAGTAAAATTCCTATTAAATACAATGCAATGAAATATATAGGACATTATTCGTATGTAAACCTGATTTCCTATAATATGATCAATAATCACACTGAGTAGATTAGATGATAGAAAATTCCAGGTCCAAACAACTATTCTAACTTTGACAATTTATTTAATACAGAGTATTTAGGAAAAAAACAAAATGAGAAACAAAATGGGCAAGTTCGTATAATCTAATCCAATATTATGAGGTAAAGGCTATTATTATAGATGAAAATTTATAGATGAAAAAATTCGTGAAATGAGATTTAGAGTTTCAGATCACAAAGCTGTCAAGTAACTTTGCAAGGATTTGGAAAATGGCTCCAAAGTACTTACATTAAAAATTGATGTGATATCCAAAAATTTCAAAAGAGATCTCCAAAGGTATTATAACCTAATCCCAGGAATCTCTGCATAGGATGAATACTGTGATTATGTTACATATCATTGACTTTTATATGATTAACTATATATATAACAGTATAACAACAAACCCGATAGAATCACATGAATCTCCATAAAAGTCGTAAGCTTTTTCCATTTGGTGGCAGTAGGGGATGGTACAGAGTTTGGAAGAGAAGGAGGTCTTCCTGCATTGTTACTGACTTCAATGAGGAGGGAACCACATGAAAAGGAATCAAAAGATTGTCCTCCAGTAGTAGAAAGCAGTTGCCAGATGACAGCCAGTGAGGAAAAATGGCCTCAATTCTGTAGACACAAGGAATGGATTCTACCAACAATTCAAATTAGAAATGATTCTCCTCTCTCATCTCTAGACAAGAAGCTCAGGACATAGTCCTTGTAGAAGCATGCATTAGTTAAATCTCTATGAAGTTCTGATGTACACAACTGTGAGATGTTAAGTGTACTGTTTTTAGCTTCTTAGTCTGTGGTAGCTTATTATACTATCAATAGAAAATGTAGCATGTATCTATAACCACAATGCAAAGCTAGCCCCTTTATTTACATATATTATATAAACAATATAAAACTTCCACTCATAATGCAGTAATAATAACTGATGTACTAGTAAAACAGGATTCTGTACACCTTCCCTCCAAATATACACAGAAAATAACTTTGTATAAATCTTTTTGGTAACAAAATATGTAAGAATACACTTTAAGTTGTCAAATATATTTTCAATGATAAATTATTTATTATAAGAAAAAATATAAAATCTTGCACCAATCGGCTTTTTTTTTTTTTTTTTGAGACAGGGTCTTGCTTTGTAGTTCAGGCTGGCCCTGAGCTCACTATGATGCCCAGGCAAGCCGCGAACTCAGCAATCCTCCTGTCTCTGCCTCCCAAGTGCTGGGATGACAGGCGTGAGCCACCACGCCCGGCATTGTGGTATGCAGTATTGATTGTTGGTGGATGTGAGTCTCCACGCCCAGCATTATATGTGGTTACCGGGGATCGAACTCAGGACCTTGCGCTTGCGAGGCAGGTGCCGGAACCACTGAGCCAACCCTCCGGCCCACCAATCGGCTTTTTGACTTGTTGATAATATTCCTTGTAATGCCTAGCTTATGTTCAAGGTCTATGTTTAGAGCCTCTTAAAACAAGTAGAGAAAAATGTAGCAAAACTAGAAATTAAAGGTGAATAAGCAAAGAAAAGTCAAGAGAAAACAGGATCTTAGAAAGAAGTCACTAAAAGACAAATGCTTTCAGAGTTTATTAGTCAAAGCAGGGGGTGGCTATAAAATGGACCTGATTTTATATAAAGAGTAGCAAAATTTAGTCCTCGCTAATGCAATCAAATGGGTTTTTAGAATAAAAATAGTATTCATTTTAAGGAACATATTTTTAAGTTTCTAACATCAGTTGAATATGAGACTGTTATGAGACTTAAAATTCAAGCTAAGGTCAAGATGAGCCTATTAATAGCTAATGCCTGTAATTAATCTCTGTTTTGCAAAGTGAGAGAGGCACTACAAAATTTAAAAAAGACAGCATTTGAGATAGCTACCAAAATATATGCAAAATTCAGTAGGAATGAGAAAGGAACATTACAAATAATTTCTCTCAATTATAAGCTGCTGTAAAATTCTGGGTTTTTTGACAGAAATTGCCCAGTTTCATTCTTTCCACTCTATGTTCTGTATAACATTTTTCTCCATGGAACCACTAATTTTAAGAAAATTATAAACATCCTTTTCAGTCAAAACTTTTCACGATTTCACCATAGAAATATTTTAATAGATGCAAAGTCTATTAAAACTAAAGGAAGAACCTTCAGAGAAAATGCAGTGGTGAAATACTAAAAATGTGAGTGATGTGCCAGTGAGAATTTACTTGGAAAAGTATAACAAAACAGGTATTATGCAAATGTGTGGTTTATTATGGGAAGGCTAGCAGAAATCAAAGAATGCCACTACCCTGTACTGCAGAAATATTGGGGTAAATGATAAAATTTGGAATTTGTGTGTGAATAGAAGTAATTAAGTGTGGAAATCCATTGAAGCAGATTTCAAGGGAAAATTATGGCAAAGTCTAAAGAATGTTGCTTTCTCAGTCAAGCCCTCTATTGCTAGGCTCACTGCCTCAGACCTAGTACAGTGGCCCTGAATTCACTGTTAATGAGCGGGAGCCAGTGATTCAGAAGAGAAGCTGGGGAGCAGAGCAAAAGAGGGCAAAGTTAGCCTGGAAGCTCCAGTGTCCTCTGTGTCTGTTTCCCCTTATATCTAACTGTATTGACCTCCTAAAGTTTATAGAAACCATTTTACTGACTTTAGTGGCACTCATAAAGACAGAATGAGGGGATTTGGGGAAATGTAGCTCACAGGTTTAATAAGGTCAGTTTAGCACAGACCTATGCAGAACAGAGACAGTAGCAAGATTAATTTTTTAACATATATTAAAGAAAAATCTCAAAAACTTTTACAAATTAGCTATATGCCTTTGCAAAACCATAAAATAAAAAGCTATTCTCTTTTAGTCTTATATGTTTATTCTTGTATTCTTATTCTTTAATGTCAAACTCAAGTTTCAAAGAGAAAAGTTGTTTTGGATTAGATCTTGTGCAGCTCCTGTGACAAACTGAAATGTAAGCAATGTCTTGAGTAGCTTCCTCCAAAATGGCATTTTATTTTTATCTTTTTCTGGATCTTATCACATACTGTAACATTTAGTTAGGTGTGTTAAAACATATTTTTTAGATACTTTCAGACACGTGAAGGCAAGGACCCTATTTAATATGAAGTGTGATTATATTATGTAGTGAATGAATAAGATAACCATTTTATACAGTAAAAGACACAATGTCATTTACCCACTCAAAATACTGCCCTTACTCTTCAACACACTTATTTCATCCTTCTTGCCACTTTCTGAAGCGTTTCTGGAAGTCTTCTTTCATGAGTGTCTTTAGATGCACTCTAGGGGCTGCCTCAATGATCTGGACTGATTTCAAAATGTTTACCTGTCATGGTTGGTCATTTTCACCTTGGGGAAGAACAGAAGTCACATACAGCCAGCTCTGGTAAAGAAGGTAGATGGTAACACACTTCAGATTTTGATGATCCTGCCTTCCCTTTAGATGACAGCAGCAGCACTCAATGTATGTTTTTTAAATCTTTATTGGTATATTGTATATACACATCATGATCACACTCAATATTGAGAATTTATACCAGTATATGACATGATTTAATTCTCATTTTTTCTATTCTCTCACCACCCTACAAACCCTCACCCTCAAATATATAAGCTTTGTTTCCCTTTTTTAATTGCCATCACATTCTTTGTTACCCCCTTATTACTTACCCTGCCATGCCATTTCCCCTTTGAATATTTTCTATTTCACAATATCCATCATACATTCTTTTTTTTTTTTTTTGACACAGAGTCTTGCTTTGTAGTTCAGGCTGGCCTTGAGCTCACTATATAGCCCAGACAAGCCTGGAACTCAGCAATCCTCCTGCCTCTGCCTCCAGAGTGCTGGGATTACAGGCATGAGCCACCATGCCGAGGATCCATCATGTATTCTAGAACTCATTTACATCTTCAGTTTCTCATACCAGAGAAAAGATAAGATATTTACACTAGTAGTTCCGTATGCAACATTTGTCTTTAATCCATTTTATATTGACTTTTTTAATTAGTCAGTGATAGAAAACTAGCTTTCTTATTATGTAAGTAAATGTTAAAATTTTCCAGCATAACTTACTGAGAAGATACTCATTTTTCCACTGTATGTTCTTGGATTTTGTCACAAATAAGTTGGTTGTAGGTGCATAGGGTTATTTCTAGATACTCACTTCTGCCCCATTGTTTCATGTGTGAACTCTCATACCAGTTCTGTTGTTTTCATTTTAAAGCTTTGAGGTGTGTTTTGAATTCATGTAATGTGATAATTCCAGTTTTGTTCTTTTGACTCCAGAATACTTCAGCCTTTCAGGATCATATGTGCACCTGTATAAATCTGAGGATTGCTGTTCTAGTTCTGTGAAGAATGTCATTTGTATATTGATCAGGCTTTCACTGAATTTCTAAATTACTTTGAGAAATGTGATCATTTTAACATTAATTATTCTAGTCTATAATAAACCATAAATTATTCTAGTCTAGAATAAACCAGCATAGGGCACAGCAAAACAAGTACTAAACGATCTTACTCATAGGTGGAATCTTAAGTTCATCTTGTAGAGAATATGGTGTCTCCTAAAAGCTAGCAAGAGTGGGGTGTAATCCAGCCTGGTCTGGTTACCATGCCATCTCCATAATCTGATGGCCTTAGGAGGGTGAGTGGTGACACGGAATTTAGCAATGGGGCTCCATGTAGTTGGTAAGCTTCTTTTTTAATTCTCTCATATCACAGAGGTTACCTGCATTCACATAGGATGCCTTGGGATGTGATTGGATAGAGGGCGAGCTCAGTGTTTAGAGCGGGATATGATTGGTCTGTATCACCAAGTCACCTAAGTCACCTATGTCTGTGCGTTGCTATAGTTTCTTAACTGTAATATATAAAGGGGCATTACCTCTTTTTCGTCTGCCAGGAGAGACTAAGAAGGGTTTGGCTACTGTGGGGTATAGGGAGGGATGAGGAAAGGCTGATCAACAGGTGTGAGGTTACACTTAGGAGCAAGAGATTAATAGTAAATTTACTATAAATAATACATATGTGCTGTATATTTCTAAATACTAAAGGTAAAGGCTTTGAAGGGTTCATCCTAAACAAATCAAAACCCTTCAAGGAGATAGAGAAATAGATACATTTAATATGATGAAAACATTGCACAATGTACACAGGTACCAAAATATTACACAGTATCCCACTAATACATATAATGTTTGTTTTTTAACTACCAGTCAAAAACAAATTTAAAATAAAGAGTAAATTAAAAATTAGTCAAGCTGGGCCTGAGGGTTAGCTCAGTGGTTCCGGTGCCTGCCTCGCAAGCGCAAGGTCCTGAGTTCAATCCCCGGTAACCACATATAATGCTGGGCGTGGAGACACGCCCACCAACAATCAACACGGCATACCACAATGCCGGACGTGGTGGCTCATGCCTGTAATCCCAGCACTCAGGAGGGCAGAGACAGGAGGATTGCTGAGTTCGCAGCGACTTGCCTGGGCACCATAGTGAGCTCAGGGCCAGCCTGAACTACAAAGAAAGACCCTGTCTCAAAAGAAAAAAAAAAATTAGTCAAGCTGATACTGTACTCAAATGTGTGAGATTATATGGGATAGTCATTGCCTGTGACTCTATTTGAGATAAAAAAGGGAAAAGGTTTGGATAAATTTACAAAGTGATTTCTGAGATGGACTTGAAATCTGTGCTGTGCAGTAGCAATCAGGAACAATAATTTGGGCACACTGGATCGAATAATGGTAGACTAGGGGACTCACTGAAATAATCATTTCAGTCACTGCCATGTTCTATCGCTATTGAAAATTAATTCCAGTCTTTCTCTGTATTGATATTAGTACTGCAGATTATGTCTTCTTAGACTCACTCTTTTGGCATTGTTTTTGTCTCACACTTATATGCTCAGCCAGAATTCCCTAAGTGAAATTATTTTGATAAATAGCTGAAAGTCAGAGTGGCTTCAGTCTGCATTTACACAGAAATAACTCCTTTCCAAAGTGATCCTACCTTGGATAGTTTCTGCTTATGTTCTTTCATCTCCTTGATATCCCAAAACTACCCTAAGTGCTCAAAGGTTTCTAATAAATTATTTGACTGTATAATAAAAGGTACAGATACTTGATCCAGCACTCTTACTTCACCTTTTGTAACCCGCTTCTGTACTTATGTAGTTGGTGAACACTATATGCCTGTTTCTTAAAGTGTGAATCTTCTGGCACAAGAAAATACCAGAATATCGTAGAAGAAAGGAAAACTTCATAGATTTGAAGGATCTCCTAACTAGTAATTTTTCTCTTTAGAGTTTAGCAAGTACAGCAATGACTCTCTTTGAATGATCTGGGTTTAAAACTATAGTGTCTCTGTGTGTACAATATTTTCATATGTATGAAATTGAGCATATTGCCAGCTTTCAGAAAGAGATCCCATGTTAGGCAGTAGCATAGACAGCATCAAAAGAGCAAGCAGTGTTCATCAATAGTTTTTGTAGGTTAAGTTAGAAAATAAGTTGAGAATAATGACAAAATGTTATTTCATAGTTCTTACACTATCTTAAACTATTGTTCTGAAATACTTTCTTTGGCAGAAGGATAAATCATTTTCAGATAAATGTATATTAACTATTACAAATATAAAGCAGACATAACTTGGTTAGGAAAAATAGTGGTTGCTTATATATTACTAATTAATTTTAATCTTAAAATCACAAATAAAAATGTTAGTGTATAGGAATTCAATTAAAGATTTAGAATAACAAGTTTTGTGAAAATAAGAACAGTCAAGAATCATTTATAAATTTATATTTTTAAGCTAAATTACAATTACACTCTAAAATGATACCTTCTCTTTAATTTGAATGTCATTGGTAAAAATGATGAAAATCTTATCTGTGAATACAAAAAAAAGTTATTTCTTATACATATATATTACATATAAGTGAAATTTTATTGTTCTTATTGCTATCATTTTTTTCTCTCCATGGATAAATAATTTCCTTGAATGTACATCTATGTTATTTTCTTTTTTTGAGACAGGGTCTGGCTTTGTAGTTCAGGCTGGCCTGAGCTCACTATGTAGCCCAGGCAAGCCTTGAACTCAGCAATCCTTCTGTCTCTGCCTCCTGAGTGCGGGGATGACAGATGTGAGCCACCCCGCCCAGCCATCTATGTGTTTTATGTAGAATTTGGTATCAAAAACATATTCTATGTAATACACATATTTATTATGATAATGTTTAAACAATGAAATGCTCTATTGTTAAAAAATGTTGGAATTTCTGGGTGTGGTGGCTCACGCCTATAATCCCAGCACTCAGGAGGCAGAGACAGGAGGATTGCTGAGTTTGAGGCTTGCCTGGGCTACATAGTGAGCTCAGGGCAGCCTGAAGTACAAAGCAAGACCCTATCTCAAAAAAAAAAAAAAAAAAAGAAAAGGAAAGGTTTAAATGGCTGGGAGTAATTGAGCTGACTTCTAAAGCAGGATAGCTAGACTCAAATTTATTATACTCATGGTCTGAAAATTGTGATTTGCTTGTGTTCACTTACCATAAAAAATGAAGAAACTTCATTTTTTAGTTCATATATTGTTCATGACAAAATTACATGGAGAATTGTTTTTCTGTCTAATACATTATTGACATTTATCTCTTTGTGGCCAGAAATGTCATGATAATTATGAAAACATGCTTGCATTTAAATTCTTGCATATATCCTGAAATATTGAAATATTTTGAAAATTACAAGTTCAGTGGCTTCACCAGCAGTTAAAATTTTTAGGTGTCATAGAGATTCATAAAAACACAAAAAGGTAAAATATGTTAATATATCCACTGCTCAGAGTTAAAATTGTCAATATTTCTTATTTCATTTACAAAGTTGTTAAAGAAAGTGAAGATTAGTAGAGTACATGTGAATGTTTTGTAAATCACTCCTAGGACAAGAATGTTAAAAATGGAAGTTGCCATGAGCATATTTCCTTTTTTCTACTGTTCTCTGGTACACATGCATTTCCTCCTAATCATCCATGCTAGCTGGCCTTAAATCACACTAATGACAAACTAAAATTAACAACCACCTGGTCTTTGCCTAAAGCAAACTATAGCTGTAGAATAGAAAACACAACAGAGAAACTCTTTAACTTGAAATTGTATTTAAATATTAGGTGTATATGATCTTGAACAATCAATTTTATTACTACAAAGCCTTACTAACAGAATCACTAGGCTTAAATAAGCCTTTAATATTTACTATAACCCATATTCCTTCTCCTCAGTGAGACAGAAATAAAATAGAAAGTTTAAGAAATCCCTAAGCATTGGCTACATTGTTCCTTGATTGTTGATTCTCATCTATGTGAAATGCATGAGTAAGTAATCTTTTATAATTGAATTTTTTATTGCTACATTTTATATACAGCTCACAATCACACTCAACATTGGGGAATTTGTACCAATATATGTTACAAGTTAATTCTCATTTTTAACCCATATCCCTACACACCCACAACCCCCAGCCCTATGTACATGTTATTTCTTTTTCCTTTCCAAATCATATTTATTCTTTCCCCTCATTACTTTCCCCTACCACATTCCCTTTGAATATTTCCTACTTCACAAAATCTATCATATATTCTAGAACTCATTTACATCTATGGGTTCTCATGCCAAAGAAAAGAGACAGTATTTACATATATTTATATATCTGTGATCTATTTATTTCACTTACTAGTGTGTCCTCAAGGTGTGTCCATTTGCACATAAATGAATGAAACTTGTCATTCTTTATAACAGAGTAATACTCCATTTACTTATTTTATTTAAAAAAAGGTTTTCTTTATCCAGTCTTCAGTTGATGGTCATTTGGGTTGTTTATGAGATTGGGCTATCACAAACTGAGCTGCTATGAACATGGATACACATATGTATTTACAATATGATTCTTTTTTAATTCTTTTGGGCCGGAGATTTAGCTCAGTGGTTCCAGCATCTGCCTAGCAAGTACAAGGGCCCTGGTTTGATCCCTGGTAACCACATACAACAATACTGGGTGTGGTGACTCACACCCACCAGCAATCAGTACCACGTACCACAGGGCCAGGTATGGTGGCTCATGCCTATAATCCCAGCACTCAGGAGGCAGAGGCAGGAGGATTGCTGAGGTCAAAGCTTGCTTGGGCTACCTCATGAACTCGGGGCCAGCCTGAGCTAGAAAGCAAGACCCTGTCTCAAGAAAAAAAAAAAAAAAAGATTCTCAACTAGAAACAGTTGTAATTTTGCTAAGTATCTGTTATAGTTTGGGTCTAGATGTCCCCTCAAACTTCATGTTTTACCAGAGCTAACTAAATCTGCAATGTGTGATACTGTGGTTAAGGGAGTGTGATTACTAAATCATTATACATGAATGATTAATTTTGTCCTGCCCTAATTCCAATGATGTGGATGAGATGAAAGAGGCAGAAAGATGCTGTTAAACACTCTTATTACCTTAATGCCTTGTGTTTGCCGTGTTATTTCTCCTTTTTGATGGTTGTTTGCCACCCCAGCCTCAGAGCCAGCCCATTATGGACTGAAACCTATATGAACTCCAAGCTAAATAAACCCCTTACCTTTTAACTTTGGGTGTCAGATATTTTGTCTCAGAAATGAGAAAAGAGTAACTGAGAATATTTTAGTCTTTGAACCTTATATCACTAACAAACTGGAAAACACCAAAAAGGATTGTGATTCAGTAAATCTCAATGAGCAAGTTTCATGTCTATATTAAATTTGTGCATTGAATCATAAACATTGCTTTGTAGAAAGTGATTGTAAAACATTTTAGCAGAAAAAATATTTTGGTCATATGCAACTTAATTTCATGTTTAGTTTTTAATGATATCTTAATGACAATAGGAATTTTAATAGATAGTATTTTTACTCAGCCATTATGGGTCAACATTCTATACTCAAATCTTCACGTCAAAGTTTCCCAATTTGAACAACAAAATCACTTGAGGAACTTTGAAAAATCCTTAAAACTGTGACTCATGCCCACCAGCAATCAATACCACATACCACAGTGCCGGGTGTGGTGGCTCACACCTGTAATCCCAGCACTCAGGAGGCAGAGACAGGAGGACTGCTGAGTTCCAGGCTTGCCTGGGCTACATAGTGAGCTCAGAGCCAGCCTGAACTACAAAGTGAGACCCTGTCTCAAAAACAAAAACAAAAACAAAACTGTTGCACAATGTAACATTGAAAGAGTGTCCAAGGATGGGTTATGTATGTATGTTCGTATGTATGTATGTATGTATGTATGTATGTATGTATGTGTATTTATTTATATATTTATGTCTGTATTTGTCTATTTTATTTATTTGTTTGTTTGTTTATTTATTTTTGTGATACTGGGGATTGAACTCAGGCCAGTATGCTTCCAAGGTAGATGCTGTACCATTTGAGATAAATTGTCAGCATGAATGGAAACTACCCTTTCATCTCAGAATATTCTACAAAGTCCTTTCAACTACCAAAACTCTGGTGGCTGCCTTGGGAAAATGGGTTTTCTGGGTCTAGTACAATTGCTTCCAAACTTCTTTGTTTATGAGCTCTAGAAAATGCACACTTCTTAAACACAAAAAAGACTGTTATCATCAACCTGGCACCAATTTGTGGATGAAAGTAAACCACAGAAAGTTGAATTACTTGCTAAAGTTTGCATAGATGCATGCCACACACAGCCTTGGTGAGTGTAGTTCAAGGATACATTAAGCACCATGTTTATTATTTTTACATATTTTTGCATTATTTACCAAAAATAAAAAGTAAACAATAAGTAAATTCTAAAATAAAGATAAATTATGAAGAAGAGTGTTCATGGTACATTGTGGATTGAAATACATGTACACTCATTTGTGTTTGGATAGCATCTATGCCTTATAAAACTTTCACCTCTCCACTGTGTAGATATAGTTGGTTGTGTAAAAATACAGGTTAAAGCAACCAGGGGATTGCAGCTGTGTGGATGTAGGTTATTATCTTCTACTAGCTGCCTGTTTAAAAAGTTTGTCTTGCAAAGCCAAATCAAACACACAGACTTAAATTATAAGCATTCAGATAACATTCATTTTGTTAACTAGGCTTTAATTCTGCTTATCCCATATGAAGTATTGACACTAATCATAAAATTTGATTATCTTCTGTTTAATATGACATATTACTGTCTTTAATTTTAATGTAGCTGTTGGAAATTAATTTCCTCAGATATGAGTGTGAGGAAGAAATGAAGATTGCCAGAGTGATTTTCAACTATAGAATCATTGAAGTACGTTTTTAAAAATTCTGATGGATGAATACCTAAATATATGGATTTAATTGATCTTGGATGAAGTCCAAGCATGTACATTTTTTAGAAGTTATCTAAGTAATTCAGGGTTAAGAATCACTGTGGCAGAATATAAATTATGGAACTTTATCATTTAAATAAAAGCAAATATGCCCAATTGTAAAAACCTTCTGCATTATCACGGACAGCATCAGTAGAGAGTCTTTCATTAAAGAACAAAGCAGTTTTTTAAGTTTATTTTTTATCTTTATTGGTACCTTGTATATACACTTCATGATCACAAAGCAGTTTTTTTTTTCCCTGTATAAAGTTTCCAGCACTGTATTAGAAGAGTCAGTGGATTTTTCAAGTCCTGTGATTTTGTTTTCAATGTTCTGGGTAAAAGGTTTATGTTGAGAACTCTGTGATGAAAATCTAAGCACTATACATTCACAATAATCACTATAAAATAGACAAAGATAAATGTGTATTTATTCTTTGGATTTCAGGAGACAAACATGGTATTTTATTCATGCTCCAGTATTTCTTGGCCATCCAATTTTGCTCAAGATTCTTACCTTCTCAAAGATTATTTTTTGTGATATGAAATAAAGACAGTCAAATTAACAAACTCCTTCATTTTAGGGATCTAATAATATTGTGTGGTGCATTAGCCCAACACTGCGAAAGAGTGTGATATCAAACAGGTTGCCATATTTCAATGTAAGTATACAAATGCAAATAATTTTCAGGTTATTATAAAAAAATAGTGGTGAAGGTTCCAAAACAGAAGGCAATTGAGAAAGGAAAGATTCATGTAAAGACATGTTTTTCAGAGTCAGTCTACTAGTAAGATATACATCTGAAGTCAGTGGGCTAAAATATGCCTTTAATTATGAATACCCTTAAGGTTTCAGCTTCTGTTTATTTTACTGGTACTGTACAGTTGTTCCATTAAAAGTCAAATCATCCATAACATTATTGATGCACTATGACCTTATATGCTTCCTACATAAACACAGAAAATGAAAGAGCAGATACAAACTGAAAACAATAATGAAGGAATATATGATTCTTATAAATTATATTTAAAGTTATCTAAGAAATGCCTCCTATAAGTTACAGTTGGAGTCATTTGGTTTATAATATCTGATGATCTGTGCCACAGTAAATTCCATATATATTAAACTTCTGCCATCACTGACCTTCTAAATCAAAGCTATTTCACTCAGTATCTAGAACTAAGAATGCAATAAATCGAGAAGGCCTTGCTGAAACTCATTTAGAGCATTTGGAGTGATGGGCTTTCAGGAAAAACCTCAGTAAAGTTTCGTTCTGCCACATAAAGATTACAGTGCTCTTTTGCTTATGAAGCCATTATGTACTAGTTTTTATGTATTTATTTAGAGTTATTTAAATTAACTGTGATCCTGTCATTACCATTTCTCTAGTTGTTTTCTTCCATTCTTGCAAGTGAAGAAGTAATGGGACCACATGGTGTGTTCTTATAAATAGTTCATGTCCCCTTCTTTTCCTAACACACTGGTCAACACACTGGTCAACCCGGTCTTACAGTTGAAATATTGTTGTCAAAATTATTGAAATTATTGAGCCAGAATTGAAACTTAAAGCAGTATTTCATATGTAGTGATGGAAATAAAATTATAATTTTTTAAAACATCTAGTAAAAATTTCTCTATGGAAAGTACTTTAGAGTGATAAAGAAACTATCATGGTGTATTTGTATACTGTCCTTTTCCTTTTATTCCCTGCATGATTTAGAAAGTAGAAAATTTCTGGGTATTTAAGAAGGCTGAGGCAGTCTTTCTATGTATCACATTAAATATTAATATTAAATGAGAAATTGAAAAATGACCATCCCTCCATAAAGCAAATAAATATTACCACAGCTCATTTTGGGGATTAGCAGACAAAAATAATATTTTCATATATATATATATATATATGAGTGTGTGTGTTTTCATATATATATATATCTGTTAACACATTTATCATTATTTTATAACATCTATCAGAGAGTAACTGTATGCTTATATGATCAAAATTTAACTTGATGTCAGCAAACCATATTGGTTTTCTATAAAATAAAAGTATACTTTTTTTTTTTGAGACAGTGTCTTGCTTTGTAGTTCAGGCTGGCTCTGAGCTCACTATATAGCCTAGGCAAGTTTCGAACTCAGCAATCCTCCTGCCTCTGCCTCCTGAGTGCTGTGATTACAGGCGTGAGCCACCACGCCCGGCACTGTGGTATGTGGTATTGATTGCTTGGTGGGTCTCCACGCCCAGCATTGTATGTGGTTACCAGGGATCGAACTCAGGACCTTGTGCTTGCGAGGCAGGCACTGGAACCACTGAGCTAATCCTCCAGCCCCAAAATATACTATTTGTTAATTTTTACAATTAGTAAAATCTTTGTAGGGCCTTTGTTAGCAAAGTTAAAACAGCCAGGAATGCAAAGCTTCAAGTGGAAAAACATAAAAATGATCATCTTTTGACACCTAAAGCACTATAAAGAAAAGAGAATGAAAGGCAAATTCAAGGTGTTAAGTTCCTCTCTCTCTAGTTTTTTTTTAACTCTGTTCCTGAAAGTTAGAGTAGTTCTAGCATATATGAGTATTTACCAAATATTTGGTGCAGAACAAGATAAAGAATTTTACTTAATACAAAAAGTGAAACACACCATTAATTTTATGAATGATTAAGAAGAGTTGCAATTTTAGGTTCAGTGAACACCAAATCTGTACTTAATAGTTTTATATTTGCTGTGCTATATATTTGCTGACTTACCTCTTCAAATGTGCCCACTAACACTATACCCTTGCTTAGTTAAATTTAGGCAAGCTTGTGTCTCTCCTTTTAATCAGCCCATCAATTAGTCAAACAGTTCCCTAACTCATTCTTTCCATTTATTGTTCCATCTACTTTGAAGGCTCTTTTCTCAGCCCTTTCTGTTTATCCTTAGATCCAAATTCACCTGGGCAAACATCTTCCCCAACTGTATTTATTAATTGCTTCACAATCTCATTCATTGTATTGTTTTCATAAACTGTTTCATAACCTTTACTGCCATCCAGCAAGACCTTGTTATATCCTTTGTTTACATGAGTTTTGTTTGTCACTCTTCTTCAGGAGTTTTTTGTAGTAGCATTGAGGACTGGCCTAGAGCCCTGAAGCTAATTTATATCCTCAGACTCTTTTCAAAATTAATTCATTAATTTTTAAAAGTTTTGACACAAGATCTCACTAAATCACACAGTCTAACCTTGAGGTTATGATCCTCCTGCCTGAGCCTCCAAGAGTGGAGAAATCACAGGGACATGTCGCTATAGGAGATTGGCAAGGTATTCGTTATCTGATTCATCATGATATTCACCATGTAGAATAATAACAGAAACACTATTTTGTGTGTTTAATAACTGCATTTTATGCTTATTTTATACTTAACATAGGAATTCAATTTTTAAACTATGTTAAGGAGTTTTTTCCTTTCTTCTAAATTTTACTTGGAAATGGCTTAACAAACCATTTTTTTATTCAGTAACTGTCCTGTTTTATATATATATATATATATATATATATATATATATATATATATATATATATAATACATCTAATAAAAATCAAGTTATTTATTAAAAACAGTAAAGTTAGGAAAGTTAATAAAATATGCCTACTGGCACTTTTTCATTTTACTTTTCCTTTTGAGAGGAGAAAAGTCAAGTTTCAGTGTAAATTATTGGAAAAATAATGTATTCTGGAACTGGTGG
>PVIC010001106.1:77987-98569 GCA_004025085.1 Thryonomys swinderianus
TCTCTCTCTCTCTCTCTCTCTCTCTCTCTCTCTCTCTCTCTCTCTGCCTCTCTGTCTCTGTCTGTCTGTCTCTCTCTTTGTTTCTCTTTCTGCATCTCTCTCTGTTTCATACAGGGAATTGAATTTAGAACCTTGTGCTTACAAGGCAGGCACCAGAACCACTGAGCTAAATCCCTGGCCTTACATGACTTCTTGGACAACCTTACCTGAAAATACAGATGTGTTCTTTTCTCCTTAGAAGAGGAATACTGAAATTATAGCAAGCATCAAAATACCTGGGAAGAACACTGTATTAAAACACTGATTCTCAGGCCAGTAATTGTGGTCTTGCCTGTAAAGCCACACAAATTAGATTATAAGTTTGACAGATGAGAAAATTGACATTCAGAAAAAATGTCTCACAAATAATCAGCAAAGCTCTGAGAATACAAAAAAGTATGGTTCCAAATCATTCACATATTACTATTGAAGAAATTATATCAAAGAAAACATAAAGACATTCTCTAGAAGTCAGATCTCATATTCTGCACTACTCCATACCTCAATTCCTACTATGCTTGCATCTCTCTTTTCTTAACTCAATAAGTCTTATTTTTATTTTATACATCCCATTGCCTTTCATTTCACAAAGACTGTTGATTTATCACTCCTGGACCTAGTGAAATCTTTGTGCTGATATGTAAAATGTATCCATTTGAAGCAAACAAACTGTAATCTTACAGATTTTTTTCTAAGAGGGTAGAAGAATTGTCTGCTAGAATTAGAATTTCTATATAGTTGGTGTACTATAGTCTGCAACTTGTACAATGCTTATGATAATAGTATAATATGCATGTATAGTTGCTAGTTCTAATCTACAACTTGGACATTGTCAATTTTTGTTTTTTTTTTTATTTTTTAGTTTAATTTAATTTATTGGTACATTATATATACACATCATAATTACACTCCACATTGAAAATTTTTACCAGTATATGACATATATTAATTCTAATTTTTCTTCTTCCTCTACTGACCCTACAACCTCTACTCCTATTTACAAAATCTTTGTTTCCTTTTTTTGCCATCAATTTTTTTCTTCTCCTCATTATTTACCCCTAAAGCCCATTTCTCTTTGAATTTTTGCTATTTCACAGTATCAGCCATGCATTCTAGAACACATTTACAACCTCAGTTTCTCATACCGAGAAAAGATATGGTATTTACACATCTGTGGCCTATTTATTTCATTTATGAGTATGACCTGAAGGTACATCCATTTGAGTATAAATGACTCGATTTCATCATTTTTATGGCAGAGTAATACTCCATTTTATTTTTAAAAAAACATCTTCTTTATCCAGTTTAGAGTTGTTGGGTACATGGCCAATTTTAATTGGCACTCCTCACCTCAGGAAGGAAAACTGACCCTGTACATTAATTGCACTGACTTCACATGCTCAGGCTCTGTGGCTGGGTTTTGGAGGATCAAAAATGTCTGATTTTTTAATTAGCATAGTTGATATCAGATATTTTTTAGGAGAAATTAACATTGATGTCATAAGGATTAGTTACAAATAATATTGTAGAGATAATTCAGTTGTCTTTGAAATTAGGATCCAAACATTTGTATAGCTTTTGTCTTTGAGTGGTAGCTGAAAAAGACTCAGAAACCATTCTATTTCTAGTTGCTAACATATTCATTCTATTTAAAATCCAATATATTTTTACTAAAACTTTTATATCATGGTTGGTTTGCCTTTTGTGAGCATTTCACAAAAGACATTACTATAATACTTGAAGAAGAGAGAGCAGTGGCTTCATTAAAATCATAGAGAAGTGAAATCTGCCAGTCCTGCACTTAGCATAGTGCTATTGGTAGTAAAGGTTGGACTAGAAGTGCTTCTTTCATATGTACAGAGACCATATACTCAGTTCTTTTCTTTATTAAACTCTCACAGCTCTTGCAAACACTAGGCCACTGCCTACTTACCTTAATCTTACTAGGACTAGAAATCAGACATGCAGGGAAAGCCTCGGTACCCTGGAACCTACTGAACTATTCAAACCAGCAATCCCAAGCCTGCTTCTCCTGCTGTACCACTTCCTTGCCATGGAAAGACCCTTGCTCAGGTTCTATCTTATTTCCTTGTCTCTACCCTAACATGGTGGTTTCACCTGTGGGACTTAAGACGTTCTGTGATTCCTATTTATAGGGATCTACAGTGTGAAAAACCTTCTGTCATGATAGCACTTTCTATGTCGCTGTGTCTTATTTACTTGATTAAAACAAATCCAAGATACTGCTGTAATGTGGGGAGTTGGGATTTGGCTTTTTTAATGATATAAAAGAGAACAGAAAATGAAGCCCAGTACAACAGCAAATTATGTGTTCAATGTCTTTTATAATGTTGTGGGTATTCTTCCTCTAAGAAAGTGATCTGGGAGGAAAGGGCAACTGGTAGGCATGACTTGAACATGAGTTTTCATAGCTCAGATCACATAGTTATAACATATTTAAATTTCAGATGACTTAATGATGGCTGGTGGGATACTATATACGAATATATTTTAAAGGAATTTTGTTATGTTCATTCAGCCTTTAATTTACTACTAATTCTTCTCAGTCCTTGAATCTTTGAAGAAAGTTGAAACGAGTGACAAATATTGAGATTTTTCTAAATGTCCTAAAATTGAAAATTCAAGTTAAAATTACTGAAATCTCTGATATGTAATACCCCTCATGATGTCTACTTTATAAGGATAACATTGATCCTGTATTTCCTATTTTTCCTACAAAAACGTACCTTGTGAATAAAACAATGCCAATTAGTTTGACCCTGCCTCCTATCTTCATTAGTAAGCTGGGAGAGGATGTTACTAACACTCTACTGATGATATTCACAGATGATAGCAGATTGGAAACTGTCTCACTGACACTTCTGTGGGCTGTGAAGTCACAACAAAGAGACAGAATAGTGTAGAAATATTAGTAGACAATTAAAGTGGGACAAAGCATTTAGCTTTGGACAAGAAAAAGAGAAACTTAACAATTTGTAGAGGAAAAATAAGATACAGAAAAAAATGACATCAAATATTAGTAATACACAAAAGCAGAGAGCCATTTAAAAACCCTGTACAGTTCCTCTCAATGTGTGTGTACACACATGTGAGTGTGTGTGTCTGAATGTGTGTTTAACATGCATATACACTCAGGTTCAGAGAAATACATCAGTTCAGTTTTGATGTTAAAGACCCTGGCAAGTGAAAGACATCTAAAGAATTAACTATCTGTGACATGAAGGGGAAGAAATACATTCACTTCCCTGAAGAACTGAAGACCTAGGAAATAACTCTCTCAGCACCTCTAAAATCAATACAATGAAGTGTGTGATGAACAGACACTTTGGCTTCCCAAGGGTTCTGTTCTAAAGGAAAAGGTGATAAATCATCCTATGTACTCGTCTACTCTGCACCTGGGAGAGTTTGGGAATATGCATTGTAAAAAGAAAAATATATTGTTTTGAGAGTACTGCTTTGTAGGCCTTTGTAAACTAATGTGATTTGCTACCCTAAATTATTATCTTTTTTTCCTTCTCTGTGCAGCCATATTAACTTTGAGTGAATCTGAAAAAAAATCACAATTTACTTGAAAAATGTTTGATAAGTAAATCATACATTCTAAATCATTATTTTCTTCAGCACGTGTATTGTCTTAGTTAATTTCCTCATGGCTGAAACACATATCCAATACCTACAAATAAAAGGAAAAATGTTTATTTCATGTCATAGTTTGTATATATTTCAGTTCATAATTGGCTGACTCCAAGACAGGGTAGTGTGGCAGAGGGGCATTGCAGAAGAGAAGCAATAAATGGCGCAGGAGGCAGGAAGCAGGAAGCCTCTCTTTCCTTTTTATCTTAAGGAGGCTACAAATGATTTGGTTGGTATCACTCAAACCCAGGATAGGCCTTACATTATGTACAAACAGAACTATACCAAACCGATTTAGTCATCTCATATCTTTAATCCCAAAACCTCACACTTTAATCTCTGGGTATCACATAACCATGATCCAGACATCTCCTGTAAGTCCAATTTATGAGTGTACAAAACTGTGGGAAGGTATCTAGATACAAACAATAATATTTACTTAGGTTTTATGATTTTTCCAGACATTCTGTTAATATTACTATGGAAAAAATACAGATAGAGGAATTCTAAGAGGCAGCAGAAAATGGTGCAATACAGGAATTAAAAAAAATCATTGTTGCTTTTAGTCAACAATAGATTAACAATAAAGATGGAAAATATTTTAGACTAAAAATGTTTATTGAACTGGTGAATTTTATTGGATTGATATGTGCATCATATAAATTATTGCCATATAAACATCTCTAAAAATGGATTCAAAATATTTTATCCTCCTTGCATTTATTGATACATTTTAAGTATACGTTAAGATCATGTTCAACATTGAGAATTTGTACTTGTACATGATGACGATATTGGTTCTTCCTACCCATGAACAAGGGATGTCTTTCCATTTTCTGATATCCCCTTCAATTTCCTTTTTCAGAATGTTATAGTTTTCAGACAAGAGGTCTTTCACCTCCATTGTTAGATTGATTCCTAGATATTTCATTTTTTGGATGCTGTTGTGAAAGGAACTGACTCTCCAGTTTCTCTCTAAGTCTGTTATTTGTGCATAAAAATGCTATTGATTGTTGAGCATTGACCTTGAATTGAGCTATGCTACTAAGTTTGATGTTTAAATCTAGCAATTGTTTTGGTGGAGTTTTTAGGATCTTCTATAAAGAATAAGCAGTATTTTTATTCATTAATCTAACCATGGTCTGAATGAACTCAAAACTCATTACTAAATCTGACTTTCTTGAAAAGGTTCTCTAATTTCCTTATTTGGTGTAAGGGCAATTTTCCTTATAGGATTGTGTGTCTAAGAAAAAGTTAAATATTTTATATATTTGTCATCTTTTTTAGACGCACAAATCAAATTAGCACCTTTTAACTGTTTAATACTATTTAAATATTCCTTCTTTTATATTCTGCTGTTCCTCATGGTTATCAAAACCCTATTGCTGTTGTAGGATCTCTCCAGACTTTACTAGTATTCAAGAAAATTTTGTGAGCTATGAAGATTTAAGCATTTATTTCTACTTTAATTTGGTTTACTTTGGCCTTCCTCCATTTTTGGCCTTCATGCCCTTCCATGTGGCGCTATGTCCATAGCCAGGAAGAGCAGTCTTCCTCTTCCCTGTGGTAACTGACGTGGGCCAAGCTCTCCTCACACGCTGCCCCTCCTCTTGCAGCTTCTCCCTCACTCTCAGCCCTAGAGTTCTAGTTTTCAGAATGTCATAAGATTGGTGCAGTGCCAGTAATTCCTGGCACATGTGAACATCTCTGTAAGTGTAGACTTCTGACTTCCATCTTCCAGGCCGACCCAGCCTAAGCCAGACGCCACTTTGTGGATTTCAGTGAGAGCTGTGGAGTCCCCGATTTGAGGTCCTGATTGTCCTTTCTGTTCTGCACAGAGCTGAGGGCCATGCATTCTGCTACTAAGATATAAGGACAAAATAATTTGATGCGAAGGATAGTCATAAATTATTTACCTGTATGGAAATAAACAGGTCATTTTCTTTATAGTGTTTTACTCTTCCCTCAAAATGTCACCTCCCACCTTCATTTGTGGCTAAAGATGATTTAACCAAACAGTGTAAAAATGAGAAATTACCTTTTTTTATCTCCATTATAAAGTAGAAAAATCCTCTTTAAAACATTAGAAATTAATCATTCCTTCCCTGCAAATGTATAATTACATTAATAAAATGCAGCAATGGGGTTTTCAAGGAAATAGGAACATTGTACTTATTGAGAGGTATAATGGGCTGCACACTTTCTAATGTATAGAGCTGTGGCATGATGTAGAACTATATAAACGTTCCTTGATTGTGTAGTCTACAGTGTTGTACCAGCAAGCTGTGCATCATTTTATTCAGCAACGGAGGAGGAGGTCCAGTTATCTGCAGTATCCAAATGGAACACAGATACATGTAATGAGTCATCTGCTCAATAACTAGGACAATGCTAAGTGGTTTCTCCATCCTCCCCCTCATCCCAGGCAACAAAATGAACTTTTCATACATGCCCTAAAAAAACACATTACACAAGAAAGTAGCTACAGTCTCCTGCCCTCTGCTTCAGATGATGGTGTTCAGAAACTAAAGTCATAATTGGAAAATAGAGACAGGGGAAAGTATTATATTCAGGAAGCTTCAGTTTTCAATTCACACCTGAAGTAGGCCAGAGTCTACTCTTCTTTCTTAAGAGAGCACTTACTAAAGTTGCTTGGGTAGCTTTAGTCTCCAAGTGCAGCTCTCCTTCTCCACCCTGGAAATTCTGATCCATAAACTCAAGTGAGAATGCAGTAAGTGTGTATCAGTCACCACAGGTGAGTTTCTAACCTTTCTCTCCTACTTCTTGCCCCAACACCAGATTCATCTTTGCCCTGGAAAAATACAAAAGCTCCTTCTGCTTCAATATTCCATCAGAGTATTGTGTTAAAAGCACTGAACATGTACCTCAGTGCAAGGACCCTGGGTTCAATCCCCTCTACTGAGAAACAAAACAAAACAAAACAAAATAAAATAACATAAAACAAAACAAAACATCCCCTGAAAACCGAAAATGAGGAGTCAAATAACTAGCTATAATTACACTTACTCAGTCTATGCTAACTCAGTTTAAAACAAACAAACAAACAAAAAAAAACTTTAAACAGGCAAGGAATAAGGAAGGGAAGAAGAGGAAACAAAATAAAGATAGGTATAGTAACTCAATAAGCTCAGTGAAAATACACATTTTATCCTATAAACATCAGCCCAGAATAATAATATCAAAAGAATGAAAATGAGTAAAGAGAAATTAGAGGAGGAGGGAAGGAGGGAGCAGGAGAGGAAGGGGATTAAATGAGTACAAGCTGTATTATGTACAGGTACCCACTCCCCAAGATGATTGTCTCCTGTATGTACTGCAAACATATACTAATTTTTTTCTTCTCTTGAGATCTAACTCAGGACCTTGTGCTTGTGCAGTACCAATGAGGTAAATCCCTGGCAAATGCACTGATTTAAGAAAAAACAAGTTTTCTTTTACCTCCTGGTGTATCTATCTTTTCCTCCACAGATTTTCAAAACCAATGAGCTTTTAAAAAGTTACTTTTCCATGCAACTTATTCTGACATACTTCTAGAGATCCTAAGAAGTGCTGTCTTTGTTTCCTTCTCTCTTTACACTGATTTAAACAAGAAATTCATTACAGAAAGTTTTCCTGGAAAATTTATGATGTCACATATCTAGCCACACCAGTTTATATAGAAATAAAAAAATATGTTTAGAAACTTTTCTTGCCATTTATTTTCATTTCTAAATTTCATTTCTCCCACAAAAATCAATTTATCTGAATCTTGTGGCGTTTTTGTGGATTCATCTTATTTTCTGAGCTTTGTGATAATTTCCACATTATTTGCAACTCATTTGTTTATCAGTATGTCCAATTCTTAGACATTTTACAAGTTATAAAATTTCATAGGTATAAAATGATGTTTTATTTGTAAAATATTTTGGTTATATTATTTAGGAGACCCATAAGCACTTAAATATTTATGAGTGAAATGTGGTATTTAAAATATAACACAAAATTAATAATCAGGCAGAGATGAAAGTGAGCTGGGTCTATAAATAAGAGATTTTTTTTTTGACACAGGGTCTCGCTTCGTAGTTCAGGCTAGCCCTGAGCTCACTATGTAGCCCAGGCAAGCCCTGAACTCAGCAGTCCTCCTGCCTCTGCCTCCCAAGTGCTGGGATTACAGGTGTGAGCCACCATACCCGGCACTGTGGTATGTGGTATTGATGGCTGGTGGGCGTGAGTCTCCATCCCCAGCATTGTATGTGGTTACCAGGATCAAACTCAGGACCGTGCGCTTGGGAGGCAGGCACCGGAACCACTGAGCTAAATCTCCGGTCCCAATGAGATTTTTGATTTGATAACATCTGAAGCCCGGTAACAGGTACACAGGTTGCCAATTTACTCGTTACTTTTTGTTGTAATTATTGTTTTAAAGGTTTTATTTAAAATTAATTTAACTACAAAGAAAATGTGAGAGAAATTTTCAGACATTTGCTTTGTATAACTTGTCTCTGCATATTATCAACATTCCTTACCAGAGCGGTGCATTGGTTACAATTTATGCTTCATATATAGGTACATTATCATTTTCAATTATAATTTGTGTTAAGGTTCCCTGAGCATTCTGTGGGTCTGGGAACAAAAATGAAAAGTATCCAGCATTGTAGTATCATAATCAATGGTTTATCTGCCCTAAAAATCCTTTTACTTGACACATTCATCTGTCCCTCCTCTTTGACACCCAACAACTGTTAATATTCTCGCAGTTTCCATGCTTCTTCTCTTTCAGAATGCCATGTAATTCAATTCATACACTATGGAGGCCTTTCAGATCAGTTTCTTTCACTTAGAAATATATATTTAACATTACTCAATGTCTTTTCACAGATTAACAGTTCATTTCTCTTCATGTACAGTGACATTCCAGGGTACAGTATAGACATAGCATGGATTTTCTGTGTATCTATAGACAACTTGATTGCCTCCAAGTCTTTACAATTATGAATAAAACTGCTATAAACATCTACATGAAGGCTCTGTAGAATATGTTTTGAACTTCTTAAGGAGATACGAAGAGTGGTTATTTCTTTGTCTTGTGGTAGGGTATGTTTATCGTTGTAGGAAATTCAAACAGTCTTTAAAGTGTTTGAGAAATTCTCTTACTTTGCACCTATGTCAGGATTTGGTACGGTGAAAACTCAGGATTTTGTCTGTTCTCATTGGTGTCTGGTAGCGTCTTGATGTTTTAGTTTCCATTTCCCTGATGACATAAGATATAGAACATCCTTCCTGTGTTTATTTGATATCTATGGTATGTCTCTTCCGTGGTGAGATGTCTATTCAGGTCTCTGACCCATTATTAAAATCATTTGTGTCCTTGTTGTTGAATTTTAATAAATACTTTTATTTCCAAGTGTGGCACACACACCTGCAATCTCAGTGCTCTGTGATGCTGAGGCAGAAGGAATGCAAGCTGAACAACAGCCTGGGAGACTTAGTGATTTAGTGGGACCCGTACTCAAAGTGAAAAGGCCTGGTCACAGAGTTTAGTGTGAAGGGCTGGTGTTCAGCCTCCAGGAACAAATAAAGAAACAAAGGGAAAAAAATCCTACATTTTATCACCCACCAGTAGACATAAACAATAATTATTTTACATGTTGTGTAACAGTTCTGTATAATATGGACCTTTGAAAAATAGTTTCTCCCAGTTTCTGACTCGTACTTTCATTCCATTGGGATAAGTTTTACAATGCAGAAGTAATGAATTTTAATGAAGTTCAATCTATCAGTTACATCTTCAGAGATGCTAGCTTTGATGCTGTATACACAAAGTGTTCACTGTACACAAAATCATCTAGTTCTCCTCAAATGCTATCAACCAGAATGTGTACAACTGTGGGTTTTACATTTAAATCTATGATCATTTCAGGCTGATTTTGTGTACCATATAAGATCTGAGTCTAGATTCAATTTTATGTTGGTGTAAGGCCAGTTTTTCCATCAACATCTGTGGAAAAGATCAGCAATGTGGCACCTTTGCTTTTGTGTCAAAGAGACCTTCTCTGTGTGGATCTTCTTCTGAGCTCTGAGTTCTGCTCCAGCAATCAGCTTGCCTGTTCTTTCCCTAGTACTAGACTGCAATGATAATTCTAACTTTACAGGGAAGGAGGATTAAATTTTGTGATTCAGTGTTGTACTAGATATTTTGGTCTTCTGGGTTTCCATATAAACTTTAAAATCAATTTGTCAATATAATAAGTCATTAACTTACAAATGAGTTCCATTCTAGGAGAATATTCAAGGTCAGATTAATTTATAAGTCTAACAAAGGACATTTGGTGCACATTTGACACAAATATACAATGTAATCCATAAATATTTGCACACACTGAAACACAGTAAGTCCCAGCATATATTGAACTATTGTATATCTCATATTGTTTTGTAGGCTCATAGCAGCACAATTGTGACATTATATGGCAGACACAGGAACTACTTGACTGATTTCTTCACACCTCTGAATGTTCATAATCTGAGTTCCTTTTATATCTGTGAAAGTTTGTGACTCAAATATATGTTGGGGTCTTACTATATCTACAACTTTCTCATGTATCCAATAGAATTCTTTTAAATATGTCAATGAAGTAAGAAGTGGCAGTTTGAAAATATTGTTTTAAAAAATTCACTAATATAATCTCTACATTTACTTATTTTCCAGTATTTTAATTAACAAATTATAACATATATTACTTTGTTTCTTTAATCCCTTTCATGAGGGTTTTGTAGCTTTCTTCAAATAGATGAGTTATATTTTGTGATATTTATACCTAAGTATTTCATTTTGCAAGTAATCATGTGCCATTTATAGTTTCAAATTTCACTTATTACTGGTATGTAGGAAAGAAGTTTACTTTTGCTACTAACCACATATAACCTTGCATAATTATTAATTCCAAATGTATTTTATTGTTATTATTGATTGTTTTGTTTTTTACATAGATGGCTGTGTCATTTGTGAGGAAAAAAAAATTTATTTTTTTTCTTCTAGCTTATTTGTGTTTTTTTCTTTTCTTATTCCTATGGCTAAGGTTTTTAGTACCATTCTGCAAAAGGAACAGTGAAAGAGGATATACTTTCTTTGTTTATGAACATAGTAGAAAATCTTCTGGTTTTTCACATATATGATATTTGTTATAGGTTTTTGTAGACATTCTTCAACAAGCTGAGGATGTTTCCCTCTTTTCCTAGTTTACTGAGATTTTATTTTATCATGACTGAATATTGGACTTTGTCAATTTATTCTTGTAATATTAGTAGACTAATGTGCATTTGTTTTCTATTTTCAGATTGCTGATATGATAAGCTTTTTATTAGCTTTCTGTTTGTGTATAATTTATAATTTCCCATAAGAAAAAGTTAAGGAACAGAGACTGTCCCTGGCTGTGGAACTGGGACTTATGCAGAGGCCCATGGCCCATGACTGTGTCCTGACCTTGGCACAAAAAATGTCCTTTATTTTATTTGGTCATTGAAATGTTATCAAAACTATGATGGTTAGTTTTGTATGTCAACTTGGCTAGCCTGTTTTACTCAGATATTTCAATCAGCACTATTCCAGGAATTGCTATAGAAACATTTTATAGATATAGTCAACTTTTACGGTGAGTTGACTTCATAAAGGAGATTACTCTTAGTTTTGTGGTATGGTAAGCTTTATGTATTCTGTTAAAAAGACATTAAAAACAAAATCTGACATTTCTTAGAGAAAGAATTCTTCCTAGAACCTCATTATCAGCTCTGCCTATGAAAGTTTCAGCCTTGGGATTTGGCCCATAAATCCCTGACTTGCCAAGTATCCAAATTGTGTGTCAGTTCCTTGAAATAAATTTATAAACCTGCATATATATATATATATAGACCTATGTTTATACTTAGAGACTGAATTTATAATAATAGAAACTCATGTCAGTGGCAGACATATCTTGAGACAGAATCATGGCAATGCTGAGTCTCACATGTAACTGGCCCAATAAATGTATGTATGGCCTGTTAAAACTTGTGTTACAGTTAAACTGTAAATTTAAATGGTGCAAAGATTAACTTAATAATTATGTCTTACAGTACTCCTATTTTATATAACTCTATGAAGTTCCTAACTTGTGACATAGATATATTTTGATAATTAAAGCATCTGATTTTATACTTCATGGAATTTTCAAATTAACTTGGTTAAAAACAACAAATTAAACAACATACAAGGAGAACCTTGGTGGACTGGAGAACCTAAGGTTGAAGTCAAATGATGGTAAGATGAGATATATGCAGAATTAATTTTCAAGCTAAATGTTTGTCTGCAGTAAATAGGAAAAACCTTATATTACTAGAGCATTTCTATTTTTGTACATATCAAAATCACTTGGGAGGATATTTCAAAATATATAATTTTGACTCATTCAAATTAGGCATATCAAGTTGAAATCTTGAAAACTTTCATAGGTCATCTTATGGATGCTCATATCAAGAGCTACTGTACCTACAATACCTATAGTACCTGCACATATTGCAAACAATAGGCAAATACTATTTGCTGCTATATTTATCACCTAATAGATTGAAGCCCTTAGAGAAGAATTCACAGCCAGTAGATCACATGGCACAGAAAAGGGGATTTTGTTTTTCTCATCCATAATTGTGGAATCCAAATGCTTGCAACTGTGCATTCAATAATGTAGATATTTGGAAGATTGATATGATGCCACAGAGAAACATTGTATATTTGTTCTTGTATTATGCAGTTATTGATATGATGCATATCATATCAGATGTTCTTGTATTATGCAGTTATTGATATGATGCCACAGAGGCACATTATATATTTGTTCTTGTATTATGCAGTTAGTTACTATATCAAGGAAAATGTTGCATATACATATATATATATATATATATATATATATATATATATGGCTTATGTGATAGATGGTGCTTTTCAGAGGTGGCTAGATGCAAAGTGTATAATGCTGGCCTTAATTGTGGGGTGCTGGGATAAAAGTATGTGATTGCTAAATTAGTTCAATGATTGGTTTGGCATAGTTCTGGGCATGGCCAATGAGAACGCTCACCTTGGGTCTGAATGCTCCCTGGACTAAGGGCGTATAACCTGGATAGAATATGGACAACAGGGGGGCTGGTGTCAGTGCTTGTAGCTTCTTTACTTCTTAGCTGCTTTACTTCCTTTTTCCCACCACAAACTTTTTCTCCTCTACAACACCCCTCTGCCTTGGAGCCAGCCAACTATGAACTGCAACTTCTACAGGTCCTGAGCAGAATGAATTTTGCCTCCCTGGGTATTTCATCTCAGTAATGAAAAAAGTAACTAAGATATCCATGTCTATCTTTCTATATAGGCATACTGTATGGGTTGGAATATATATTGCATATTTCAAATGAATCTGTGAACATAAAGTACAATAAGAAAAACTGTATATGCATGTGGGCTTTAATTGGCCATGCCTGAGGTTTCCATGGTGACTCCTGATAGCCTTTAAAAGCCTGTTCCATTTTATCACTCTCTTTTTCTCACTCTTCCACTTTGTACCTCCTGACTTAACAATAACAGACAACAAGATTAATAAAGCATAGGTTTTTTAATGAAATCAGCTTTGGTACCAAGACCTTTAACTTTCTAATCTGTTTCCAGCAGCTATAAGTGCTGCACAATCACTTTAGGCATCTCTCTGGAGAACACAGAAAGACATTCCATCTACCTTTGATCTGTTTCTTGTCAGTGGGAATTATCTGCAAGAAATGTTTTGCTAGAATTTCTATTTACTAATACTACTGTAGTACCAAGAAATAAAGGTGTTTTTTTTTTTTGTCCTTTGTTTAAAATCAGCATTCACTGTGGATAACAGATCCTTAGTTCTTAAGCTACATGTAGTGATGCAAGGCTCTTGATAAATATAAATGACCAAATAGAATCACAGAGAGCTGCTCTTTGCCCTTCAGGCTCTTATACTTAAGAGAAGTCGCACTAAAATGGATAAAGAGGGGCAGGGGGACTTAGTCATTGCCAGAGTAAGCGATTCATTGATGAGAAAGGTATTTCACCTCATAGCCAGTTAAAAGTTAAGTGTTTTTAAAGGATGGGATATACTTAGCTGATTAGGTTGTCCTGAAGAGGAGCAAGCCATTATTGCATTTACCTCAGTGGTTGTCCAGTCACTGATGGAACCCTAATGTGGATTCACATATTCCATAATGTCAATTATGTCCTCTTCTGGGAGAAAGTCTGACCAGTTTAAACTGCCACCACTTTCTTTCTAACCAGCTTCTGTGTCCTGGGACAAGCAGTGAAACTGTTCTAGCAGGATAGTCAGGCATCCTCCATTAACCAGGGATCATCATTTTCCAAGGAACATGCAACTTTCTGGGCCATGGTTGTTTGGGTAGAGGGTGAATGTAGGCTTATTATAAGAGTAAAGTTGGACCTTTTCCAATTGGTTTAATGTTATAATCAGTCCTAGTCACTCCAGGATGCTATGACACAATACCAGAGGCTGGATGGCTTGAACAACAAACTTTCTCTTCACGTTCTCACGTCTAGAGGTACAAGACCAGGGTACCATCATGGTTGGAGCCTGCTGGATACCCTCTTCAGAGGCATTTTGAAAGGATAAATTCAAATATATCTCACTTTTATATCATATGAAATTAAGATCAAGAATAATCTTAAGGTGTTAGTAAGAAATACAGATTTCACATGTATAGGTTCATACCTGATGAGGTAAATTTTCAGTAAGGGACTAAAAATGATTATTTAACGATTCTACTTACATATTCAAAATTTTAAAATTCCAAATAATACTGAACCCCTAAAATCTGTGTTCTTTTGTAATATCAGTACATTTTCTCTCTGCTTTCCTTTTCTGTTACTTCTCCAGGATTCAAGGATGCTTTCTTGAACCATTACTCAAAGATGTTATATTTTTCCAAGGAAGCATATCCCAATGATTTTACCTCCCGAGGAAAGGGAAGAAATTAAAGATGAGAAGAATCACTGAGTGCTACTTGACAAAAACTGTTAAGAATTAATAAGACTTTGCAGGCTGACAAGTTATTAGGTCCATTAGGCTTGAGAATTACTTGCAAAAATAATCTAGTTCATTTCAAGCTCTTTAAAAATATGTAAATCTTCAATCCTTTTGTGCCTTCAATAGCATAGTGTTGTTCACTTGCCCTCAAAGAATCATCCTATAGTATTCAGGACAGAGGGCAAACATGTAGAGAGTTTTCAGAGAAGACTGAGCTTTCCAACAAATGTTCTTTCCCCTAACCTTGAACAGTGTTTTCCCAGTCGTAAACCTGAAGATAAGCATGTCTGTCAGCCCTTTAGATTTTGTAAAGATTAGAGAATCTTACAAACTTCTTGGGTGACCTAAACAACAATGCCACACAAAAAGTTAATTATTATTCAACATCCTGCACCATTTAAAATGTCTTTTCATCTCCTCATAATGTGAATATTTACAGAAAGGTGAAAGTGAAAGTTTTCAAACTGCTTACCTTAATTCACAGCAATTGTAGTGTATGGTCATATCCTCCAATTCTTCTTAAAAATCCATATGACATTTTAAGCCACAGTGGCCTCCTTCTGAACATAGTAATGTTGTGCTGCATAAATGAGTATCCTTGCAAGAAATATTTGGTTTACTGAGTTATATTCCATGTAATTTAATTCTTTTCCTCTTTTGTTCTTTAATTTCACTACATACTTTTCTATATATATAATACATAGAAATATATTAAGAGTAGAAATATGGACTAATATATCATATGATAATTATGAAGAACTTGATATTTTCCTGTTTAACAGAGAAAACTGGATGATTTAGTAATTATAGAAATCAAAAGCCAAGATTGAAGGAAACATGAGCGATAGCTTGCTTTAGGAAACAATGAAATCTTTTAGAGGAACAAAAGATGGTTGTGCAATATGCAAAAATGCCAACATACTTATAAGGCAGCAGAGGGAAAATGACTTATTGACATATCCTATCAGCAAACATTTTAGAGTCATTTTTTACTGGAGTTGTACATGTGCCTGAAATCATATGCACTGAGGAGGCTGAAGCAGAAAGATTGCAAGTCTTTACTCTTTTGTTCCTTAATTTCATTACATACTTTTCACTACATTCTTTTCTGTATATATAATACATAGAAATATATTAATAATGATTAATAGAGATGCATACATATCAGGTTCTAGCTTACTGATTTTTAAACATAAAACAATACATTCTTATTTAGGTTTAAGTAAACAATGTTTGGAAAAGAATATATTTCATAATAAGGTGAAAAAGAGTTGTATTACTGTTTCTAAGTGAAGAGTTTTAGAAAGAATGTGTTAACTACAGAGGATAACAAAAGGGAATCTAAGAGTTAGAGATGTGGAATCATATCAAACCTCGGCACAGTTCTCCAGACAAAATGTTGGGCTGCTGCTCTATGTCTAGAGAACTCCCATGATACACTATATAATTCCACTTTTGTACTGGTACATTTTATTGCACTCCACATTGAGAATTTGTACCAGTATATGACACAACTTAATTCTCATTCCCCCCTCCCTTCCCCAAGAGTCCAACACATTTAATCGGATTTCATGTGGAATAAATGTCATATGCTCATAGATTGAGACCTGGAATCAGGAAAGGTAGTCTCTACATGTGATTCATCTTAGGTCTGCAGTGATAAATGGGCTTACCCTAAACAGATATCTTCCAGCCCTGCCTCCCAAGTACACAACATGGGGCACACAAGCAAGGTTAGTATCTGTATATTTTAAGAACTGAGGCACTTGGTGAAAGTTGTTTTGTTTTAGTAAAACTGTCATATATCCTACTTTACAACCATTTTAACAAATGTCTATGACACACTTATGGACATGTGTTGCATATATATATGCACACACATGCATATATATATGTATGTATATATACATGTGTGCGTATCTGTGTAAATCATATGACATTCTACTTTCATGTGTTTCAATATCAGAGATACAATTACATATAACAATATGAGTTTGCATTCTTAATATTCAACACAATGCATCTAGCATGCTAGCAGATTTCCAAGGACTGCTGATTGTAAAAACTTTAGGTTTTAGGGCCAGAGATCTAGCTCAGTGGTTCCAGCACCTGCCTAGCAAGTGCAAGTTCTGTGGTTTGATCCCCAGTAACCACAGAAAACAATACTGGGTGTGGTGACTCACGCCCACCAGCAATCAGTACCATATACCACAAATGCTGGGTTTGGCTCATGCCTGTAATCCCAGCAATCAGGAGGCAGAGGCAGGAGGATTGCTGAGTTTGAGCCTTGCCTGGGCTACATAGTGAGCTCAGGGCCAGCCTGAACTACAAAGCAAGACCCTATCTCAAAAAAAAAAAAAAAAAGACTAGGTTTTAAATGTTTGAAGATCTTATTTTGTGTACTTTAAAATGTATTTTATTGGGCCGGAGATTTAGCTCAGTGCTTCCAGTGCCTGCCTCGCAAGCACAAGGTCTTAAATTTGATCCCAGGTAACCACATACAACAGTATGGGATGTGGTGAATCACGCCCACCAGCCATCAATACCACATACCACAGTGCTGGGCGTGGTGGCTCATGCCTGTAATCCCAGCACTCGGGAGGCAGAGACAGGAGGATTGCTGAGTTCGAGGCTTGCCTGGGCTACATAGTGAGCTCAGAGCCAGCCTGAACTACAAAGTGGGAGACCCTATCTCAAAGTAAAAAAAGAAAAAAAAGTGTATACTCTGAATCTAGAAACAGTAGAATAATGTACAAAATAAATTAAACAACAACCTAAACATAATTAACCTACACTTTTCAAAATAAAAGCATCATGAGAAGACTGAAGAACTGTTTGATTCTGTTTTTTCCATTTTTGTCCAGGATGGAGTAAAGGGACTAAAAAAAAAAAAAGTATTTTATTAATATTTTAAACATATAAAGCCCCAACAAATTTTAAGAGAATACAAATAAATATCTGAATTTGAAATAAGGAGATAATGCAGAATATAAACTCAATAAAGAGAGATTTTGAAAAAGAATCAAACAGAAACATTGAAAAATGAAAAGCTCAGTGTCATGTGCCCAATTGTGTGTGTGTGTGTGTGTGTGTGTGTGTGTGTGTTGAATTTTGAAGCACATGATCTCCCACTTGCTAAGCAGGTAGCAAGTACTCTGTCCCTGATCTTCAACTCTAACTCTACCATAGACCTTTGATCTATCAAAGCTTCATATGGTTGGAGACGAAACCCTAGAAGAAACTTGTATATTTGATTCACTGGTTTCAACAACTCTCTACACTTTTATGTACAAAACTCCAAGTTCTGTTAAAACTTTTTGCTTTGAAAATTCTTCATTTTTATTTTTCAAAGGTATATGATATAATTCCAAATGCTGAAGTGGAATTCCAAAGAAGTGATTACATTAAAATATAAAATATCCATCAGACTAGGGAGCTCAAAAAAGAAAAACCTCAGAGGACTCTCATGGTTCAAAGAAATAAAAATTACAAATAATTTAAAAAAACTATTATAGGGGGCCGGAGGGGTTAGCTCAGTGGTTCCGGCGCCTGCCTCGCAAGCGCAAGGGCCTGAGTTTGATCCCCGGTAACCACATAGAATGCTGGGCATGGAGACACGCCCACCAACAATCAACACCGCATACCACAGTGCCGGGTGTGGTGGCTCAGCACTCGGGAGGCAGAGATGGGAGGATTGCTGAGTTCGCGACGGCTTGCCTGGGCACCATAGTGAGCTCAGGGCCAGCCTGAACTACAAAGAGAGACCCTGTCTCAAAAAGCAAAAAACAAAACAAAACAAAACAAAACAAAACAAAAGAAAACTATTATAGCAGAGAAATGTCTATTGAACCATATCAACCACAAATTTGAGATAAACTGTGATTTTTGAAATCTTTTTTCCCCCTAGAATAAGTACAATGTTTGTGTACTGACATAATGATTTATTAAGGGTTAGCAAACATTAAATAGCCTAACAATACTTGAAATTCATGAGGCTCCTTATCCTTTATGTCATATACTTGACTTAATTTGAAATATTACAGAGTTTTGATCTTGCCTCTAGCACCTATAGATATTATTCCTATTAATTTTTTCTTTGATTCCTTTCTAAATTTGAAGATATAGCCAGTTTAGTTTTCTTCCTGTTTTAGTTTTGTTTGTATTTGACGTCATTGCCCTCAAAGCCATATGAAATACATATTAAATGAATATATTGAAAATATGAAAACATTTAGAAAGTACTGAAACCAACTTTGTGAAATCTGAGAAGGAAAACTAGATTTGTAATATGTTCTCTAATACCACTTAGCAAACAGAACCTTGTTTCTAAATGTAATCTCACTCAAAACTTTCTGAAGTCCCCTTTGTCAAATACTATTCATGAAAACACCTAAGAACTTATAACCTCTCCATAGCAAGTAGGAGTTTCTTGCAATGATATTATCTTAAATATATATGCTGAGGAGACATTCCTATTGTTTTATTTTATTTTATTTTATTTTTTTGAGGCAGGGTTTCACTTTGTAGTTCAGGCCGGCTCTGAGCTCACTATGTAGCCCAGGCAAGCCTTGAACTCAGCAATCCTCCTGTCTCTGCCTCCCGAGTGCTGGGATTACAGGCGTGAGCCACCACACCCAGCTACCTATTGTTTTTGTAACTAGAAGGGAAAAGCCCATAAATAACACTACTGTTTTATTAACATAACAAAAGATAAGTAGGATAAATATATTTGCTATTCAATAATCATTCTCTTTTATATTCCTTGAGGTTGATTTTAAATGACCTAACTTAATTTTGGTACATAATAAATTTATTATATGCATAATAGCATAAAAACTCTTGAAATGTTATCAAGTGAGTTCAAGAACTAATAAAGTGAGATAAATACTATCTCTCCGCTTGGGAACACTATCGTATGGCCTGATTTTTAAAAAGTAGTTGCAGTTGGGGCCGGAGATTTAGCTCAGTGGTTCTGGCGCCTGCCTCGCAAGCGCAAGGTCCTGAGTTCGATGCCAGGTAACCACACACAATGCTGGGCGTGGAGACTCACGCCCACCAACAATCAATACCACATACCACAGTGCCGGGTGTGGTGGCTCACACCTGTAATCCCAGCACTTGGGAGGCAGAGGCAGGAGGATTGCTGAGTTCAGGGCTTGCCTGGGCTACATAGTGAGCTCAGGGCCAGCCTGAGCTACAAAACAAGAGATCCTGTCTCAAAAAAAAAACAAAAAAAAAAAACAAAAAAAAAAAAGCTGCATTTGTCTCTAAATACATAACATAGATTCCTTAGTCCTTAGAACAAGTAAGGGCTGAATGAGCAGTTCCAATATGAGAAAATCTAAATGTTAGTTGAAGAGCATAAACTAAGTATATTTTATGTTTTCTTTTGCTTATCTCCATGATTGTGTTTCCTCCCTTATTTTTCATTTCCTGGTTTAACGTGGGCAGAATGATCAAATATTTAATGTAATGACAAGATACCTCCATTTACTCTTCCAAATATGGAAAGTAAGTCAACAGAGTTATTCAACATCTCTCCGATTCTAGACTTCTGTGACCTTCTCTTCAGGTTACGTGGCTTTAGATAAATTTCATAAGCAAAGCATAAATAAGTTAAGAAGCAATTTTTAAAAGCTTTGGTGAGGTTCATCATTAGATTGTTTATTGCGGTTTGCTCTATTTTCCAAGTGTATGCATTCACTGCTATGAATTTCCCTCGCAGAACTGCTTTCATTGTGTCCCATAGATTCCTGTATGTTGTGCTGGGGTTGTCGTTTAGTTGTAGGAACTGTTTAATTTCTT
>PVIC010001107.1:0-58413 GCA_004025085.1 Thryonomys swinderianus
GTTCAATAATCACCAAGTAATCCAACAAATTGGGTGGACAAATTACTTGCAGAAGAAAGTATTCAGTTAGTCAGAGCAGTGTATGAGTGGATGCATGATGCAATGACTTTACAGGAAAATGCAAACCAAAATCCCATGAGATACTGCTTTACAGACACCAGAATGACTAAAATTAGAAACACTGTGATACCGAGGATATGGGTGGACATCCCCAAACTCTTCTACATTGTTGATGAGAATTAAAAATTGTTCTATTACTTTGAGAAACAATTTGATAGCTTCATCTAGAGCTAAAAGTATACCTACTCTGTGATTCAAAGATTCTACTCTTAGATATTTATCCAAGTGAAATGAATGTATATTTCCACAGAAAGACTTGCAGAAGAATGTTCATAATAGCTTCATTCATAATATCTCAAATCTCTTATTGACTCCAGTATCTGTGTACAGGTAAATGAATGAACAAACTGATTCATTCCTACAGTTGAAAATGGAACTAACTTCTACAACAAATGGCAGAAACAAATAGCAAACACCTTCTGCAGAGTGAATGAAGCAAGACATAAATAATACATGGACTATATGATTTCATATGATGAAACTCTGGAACTAGTGAAACTAACCTTACAGTGGTAGGAACTAGGACGGCGGTGCCCCTAGGAAGCAGGTGGGGTGAGGGAGAAATTAATTGCCAGGAATGAAGAGAGATTTTCAGGGTGGTCTCAACTGCCTACATTATATTGAGAAAGGTGTTTCCATGGGAAATGCATTTGCCCAAATTCAGTGAACTGAATATTTAAAATTGGAGAATATGAGTACATGTAAATAATAATTCAGTTAGAAAGAAAAACTCAAAAACAGTGTTTATCCCACCTGGCTTAGACTGGTGAAGGGCAAAGCTGGGCCCAGGGGTTCTAAATCTGGCCTTTCTTTTCCTTGCTGAATAGTTCTCACCTTGAAAAGGAGTGACCTTGGGGTTTGCACCCATGTTTTTAAATTTTTCTCAGCTCACTGTCTAGCCACAAGGCCCTAACAGTCCTTCCCTCTGACACAGGCTGAGTGCCTTTGTCTACTTCTAACTCCACATCAGGGTCTTTGATAAAGCCTCCCCGCTGGAGCAATTTCCTCCTTTATGCCCATGAGCTTGCACAAATTTACAGCTGATTTCTCCCAGGGGAACAATCTCCACTTCAAGTCAGAGCCACCAAGGGGCTCCTCTAATCTCACCGGCATTTGTAGCGCTGAATGCTGTGTTTTCATTGTCAGGGTGATGCTCTCAGACTCTTCCAGCCTGCCTTTGTGCACACACATTCAGATGGGTGCCCCTGGGCTCCACTTGTGCCACTGTCTGGTGATCGTGAACCCAGTCGGCAGGATAAAATGTTGTCCCAGGTCTCTTCCTCTCTAAGGGGTGGAAGCCTTGTACTCTTTCCTCCTGCATCAGGCATATCTAGGGAGGAAGGTTGTGTGTCTGGATCACAACCGCAGTCTCTGTAGGAGACACTCAATGCCCTCCAGCCAACGTGGGAACCTTTCCTCCTTCACAAACAATCACTAATGATATTTTCTCTCTAGACTGACACCTGCCTTATTAGGAAGCCGCTCCACTCAGCATCTGGGCCTGAGCAGGGCCCTGGGGCTCCAGTTCTGCCTGCGGGCAAGCTGAGCCCAACAGGGGGGAGCAACTCAGAGAGGCAGTTTGAAAAATCAGAATTGAGACTCAGAGACTTCTGAGCCATTACGTAGTAATGCACAGGTACTTTCAGAGTCAGTTTGATTTTATTTTGGGGGCTTGCTAGCCTCTGTATAATGCAATACAACAAGCTTTTTTCCTTTAGGCACTTGTGGTTTGCATTTGAGAAAGCTCCCTCCTCCAGGCAGATGTGCTCACTGGTTTAGGGGAGCTTGAAGTAGAGCGAAGGTCCGCTTCCATTCTCTTTGTCAGCCTTCTGTAGGTCACTGTGGAAGGGTAGTGACTCCATGGCCACCTGCATGTGGGAAAAGAGCTGTGGGGACAGGAACAGAGCTGTGGGAAGAACACAGGGAGGGGGGCATCCAAAGGCATCTTGTTATAATTACAGAGACAATTAGGCATATGTGTCCCCAGACACTACTGGGAAGGCTAAAGACACGCTGGAAATCTGAGGTCCTTTAACTTTTCCCAGGCCAGCAGTTCCAGGGTCGCACCTGAGGACACAGGACACTTAAGTGTGTGTTAGCTGTGAAGAACACAGCTCTGACCCGAAAATAGGTTCCGAATGTTTTACTCGCCTGCGTGAATTTTGTTCCCTATGCTAGGGACCACCAAGTGCCAAAGGTCTTCCTGTTGTCTGCTCTCAGAAGGTGGCCTCTGAGATCCTTTCCCCCAGCCTGGATATGGCTTCTATGAGCCAAATGTCACCAGAAAAGGGATCATAATGGCAGATAGTGCCAGAAGAGCAGATGTTTGCATGTTTAGAAATAGACACAAGGAGACAGTCAGAGCAGCCACCACAAAATGAAGAGTAGCATCATAAATAGAACCCAGGCTCCTGAGTCAGCAAGTTACACATCCAAACCCAAGCTTTGCTTCTTGCTACCATTGTGACTTTGAGAAAATTATTGGCCTCTCTGAGTCTACTTTTCTCCCTTCATGGTCTGAAGAAAATATATGCTATAATGTTGTGAGAATACAAATTTATAATAGTTATATTAAAGTTTTCAGCTCACTGTGGATATGACACATAAAACTGGCGATAGTCTTTATTTTCTTCAGTGTAATTTTGACTTTAAACCCAAGTTTAAGATCAGTTATGCCATCCTGGGCTACTAAAACAGGCTTCCAAACATCACTTCCCTTCTTTACCAGACAAAGTAATGGCCAACTCATGGAATTTTTATACTTCACTTGCACATATTGTGCTACATTAGACTCCATCAATTCTGGTTTTATATCTGTGATGAAGCCTGAGAGCCCATATTTCTTCAAAGTGTCCTGATGATATTGATGCTAGAGATCCATAGGTCATGCTTTGGGTAGCAAGGATATGGGATTCATCATTTCTTTCTCTATGTATGCCCATAGCTTCATGGCACTCACAAGCATTGTGTGTGTGTGTGTGTGTGTGTGTGTGTGTAAGCACAGCCACACTTTCCTGTCTTTCCAGTTTTATCTAAAGAACAGGGACTATGTCTGTCTTTCTTATTTCCGCTCTTCATAAATCTATCCACCATTGTCCAGTCTTGAGACAGTTTTTATAGGCAGGAGGATTCCAGCTGTTCCTTCTATCCACTTGTGATGCCTGAGTCGAGTTTCCCTTTGTGGTTTAGGATGAAGAAGCACAGATACATTTCCTAGCAACCTCACGTTACATCACGGGCCTCTTCCACTTCCATCCATCCACATAATGCAGCACCTATAGGGCTGCTTGTCTCCAGATGGAGCCAAACTTGCCTTTCACGTTCTACACCCAAAGTAGCATCTGTTTTTCAGTGTTGATCTTTGAGCTCTAGGTTCTGCTGGTGTCCTCCAGCCTGGTACTTGCCAACCTATGCTTGTAGACCTCCAGGATGATGCGGTGAATGGAGAATGACCATCTGATACCTTAGAACTGAGTTTCTGGCTCTTATTTCCTGTGTTGGGAGGTTAGTGGCCTGGAGAAAATGGCTGTAACTCCTGAGCTGGACTGATAGAGAATAACTACAGCTGTCTCATCCATCAGGCCTTGACCCCCCGTCCCTCATCTCATGCCCTATTCAGAGGAGATCCGGCGTGTCCGGGGTGGTATGGCCATAGACTCATACCTTATTCAGGAGACCCTTCATCTTTCCAAAATGCTGTGATTTATGCTACAGAAATACAAACCAGAGAATCATCAGGTTGTTGACAAAACACTGGAGCATGAAGAAGAAATGATGCCTTTTTTTAAGGGAGTAAGGAAGAATAAATGGGAAAAGCTCTTCTTGAAGCTTATAAAGTCCTCAAATGCTGGGTGGCCAGTGTGATCAGAGGCTTCAACCCCTTACATCACCCAAGTCCAAGGCTCCTTCCAGTTCTGATAGCTCACAACACACACACGCACGCACGCAGGAACACACATGGTACACACTCACATGCCCTAACCCAGTCACGTTGGTCTGTTGAACAGACCTCCCTTCTTCCTTTTCAGTTTCTGTTTTCTTTTCCCTCTCAGTTTTTCTGTCTTGACATCCTTCATTTCTCTCTTCTTTCTCCTCCTCCAGCACTGTCTGCCCTGTCCCTTCCCCTCTCTGCTTCTCTCTTCCCTACTGCTCTTTGCCTGGACTTGCTCCTTCCTTCTGACCCACTTCCTCTCTCCCACCACTCTTTGTTTCTCTTCCCATCTCCCTTTCTTGGAGATCTGCTTTCTTTCTTTCCCTGGTTTTCTTCTTTCCATGTTTCTGCCCCTTGGACCTCTGAGGTTCTGTCTTCCTGTTTGTCTTAAGTGCTGAGCAGATTGTTCACCTTCACATACAGAAGCGAGTTTCGAGGATACCCGTGAGGGTTCTGGGTCTTCTTTTCCAAAGTCTGCAGATCTGGCCTGGAGTGGAGCCCTTGCGCTGGGTGAACTTTGTGCAACCTGGAAGGCATCCCTGCTTTGTGGCTGGAGAGGAGCTGGGAGCTTAGGAGGGTCAGAAAACACCTCCCAGAGTTGTAGACAAATCATGAATTTTCTTTATAAGAAAAATACTTTGAAACATTCCGACAGTGTTGGGCTAAATCATATGTTGGGCACTTCTTTATGGAAACACATTCTATGATTCTTCTGGATCTTACCAATCCCTAACCTTACAAACAAACAGAAAACACAGCACACATAGACAGATTAGGGTGCTGAGGGAAGCCATTCTACACAGAAAGAGTTCTGCTTCCCCTTTGGATTTAAAAGGAAGAATTTAAGTTTTGGGGTCAGGGTTTTAAGGCAAGTATAATTGATTAGTGAGCAGTCGCCCACTAGCAATTATGTTTCTGCTTTCTGTTTCTTGCCCAAAGAACTAAGAAGCTGCTTTGTCAGGGACAGTAGAGAAGTTAAGTTCTCCAGCCTTGGCCAGATGAAGTACCAGAATTCTGTGAGGTTTGCAGGTGACATCAGGAATACTAAAGATCTTTTGTATTCCAGAGGGTTTGCTTTTGCTTCAGGAGTCATTTTAGGGGAGGAGGCATTGTCTATGGTATTATCAACACCTTTTCTTACATCTTGCCTCCTACTATGGTAAAAACAAATGCCCAGTCTGATTCCTTGCTCAGGTATAGCTGTATATTACCTTATCCTACAATTAGCATAACAACAGGTGTTCCGGGCCAGCAGAGCAGAATGTTATTCCTGTGAGTGACCTATTATTATCTACAGATTACATTTTGCAATGGAAATTAAGTGAATTCTGTCAGAGCTCTGGGGCTGGGGAGAGGAGGAAACACTGCATTGTTCAGTTCTGTGGGCTGGAGAGACTGCACGTGGGGATAAAGAGACCTGTGTTTGTGTGAACAAGGCGTGGACTTCGAGTTTGCAAGATGCATTTGTTACACCAAGGCTTGAAATAGGAAAGATGTGTGGGCAGAAACAATGGAGATGAAAGGGGAGAAAACTGATTATTACTACTCCTACATTTGCATATTGAGGGATTTATATAATATGTTAAACTTCTTTGGTTGGGAAAATGTTTGTCATATTAGTGAGTATGAAACTTTACCTTACAGGGGGAATTGTAAGGATTCGACATTCATAGCTCAGGGAGAATTTCTCTCCCATGAAATTGTCTTCTTCACTCCTCTTTTCTCTCAGCTTTTCTTTCACTGAACATTGTCCTCAGAATATCATCTCTCTTTCCCAGGTATCATGAGCCTTTCAATCTTTTAATGTGTCTTTTATTTTTTCTTTCTAATGGAGGTACAAAATACCATTGTCTGGAGTCAGAATGGTTTGTGAAAAGGAGGAATCTAAATCTGGAAAGGGTCAGAGACTCGTAGAGATTTAACTTGGATCAGCCAATACAGTCCCATCCAAGTGCTCAGAGATACGGAGGAAGTGGTGGCATAACCTTGCCTGCTGGGGCAAAAAACTTTGATTTTAGGCCAAAGATCTCAGATATTATATCTTCCCAATTGTAAAAGAAAAAATAGGTTTATTTCTCACAAACCTCTTCCTATTGTAATATCACTCACTGAATGATTTTATTGCCACGACTCATTAATATGTATTAATGGAGGAACTCATCATTAAGAAGGCATTGTGGTGCATGTTAAGCAAGAATACATTTGAGAATGTGTTAGTTTTCTATGCTGTGACAAATACCTGAGACAAATCAATTTAAAAGAGGAACAGTTTAGCTCAAAGTTTTGGTGGGCTTGGTCAGTTTGCATGACGGGTACCTGTTCTCCTCATGGCAGCCAAGAAGCAGAGAGGAAAGTATGAGTCTCAGCAGTCCACTCAAAGGCACCACTCCCTGTTCCTAGGGTCTAATTTGCGATAGATCTTAAATCCTAAAGGTTCTACCACCTCCTACGAGTGCCATTAGCTGATGACCATTCTACAAATACAGGCCTTTGAAACACACTTAGAGAAATCATAGCAAGGAGCAGACCACGTACATTTGGTTAGCTGGATTTCAAACCAACTTATCATTAAGCGCACCCTAAAATCTTCCCATGTTTGAAAGGAAAGATCTTATTCTCAGGCACATGGATGGTAACACTCTCTCTCTGGTAACAATTTCTCCGGACCAAGGCTTCAGCTTAGCAATGGGAGGTGTGGCCAGGTGGTGTAGGAGTGCTCTCTGTGTTTGTGAGTAGGTTCTCACCAGGTTTCTGAGCTCATTGTTTTAGTCAAGTTATTTGCTTGTAGTGGCATTTTTGTTGTTGTTTTGAGTTGGATTTTCCCTTTAAATTTTCTAGTATTTTATGCATCATGAGCAATGTATAACAAGCAAGGTGGAGAGAAATACAGGAAAATCTTCCCCATCTATGGTGAAAATGCTATTATTAATGTCCTTTTGGTCATTTAGAGATTGGAACTTATTAGGAAACATTATCATAAATGTTATCATCTGAAGAATGATGTAGTGGTTTTCAAATTCCTGTTTGTCAGAATCACTGAGGGAAACTGGGACATATTAAGATTCTGGGAACAACTGCTTCATTTGGTCTTAGTCAGAACCAGAAAATACGTGTATTTAACAAACTGTCCAGGTCAGTCTGTGGTTGAGCAACATGAAGTGTCAGGCTGTGGCCGCACTGAGCCCTGTTATGTAAGATTCTGAAACATTGCAAGCCTAGAATCCCACGTGAGAGAATGGTGGTGACGACTGAACATTAATTTAAATAAACCATGCACATGAGCCTCGCTATGTCCTTTGTACTTAATAACTCTTCCTGTCTCACCACTGCACAACTGAGAGTAGCCTAGAGGTTTCTAAGATATGCAGATCTTGTATTGACTATTCACGGGCATAACATACAACTGCAGAAACCCGTGAGATCTGGAACTGCGCATCAAAATATGACTAACATAGGCTGGAGATGGTCAAGAACTTCTAAATTAGAAAAATCCATAACAGAAGTTGAAGATGTGTTGGAAAGAAAAGGTGTACGTGAAGCCTAGGAGCAAAATGTTGCAGGGGGTCTTTTCTGAAATGCCAGTGCACACTGGAGAAGCCCCTTAGGATCACTTATAGAGGCCAGGAGAGTTTGACCACTAAGTTCTCTAGTGGTTACAGATTCTCATGAACATACCACATAGATTCCTGTAGACTCCAGAAGTGTTTTGCTTGTGAGTCAACCCCAGTACATGTTTTCTTCTTTTAAAATCATTAGTCATAATTATTAGCTAGTTTCCTAGGACATTTTTAGCAAAAGATCTACATGCATTAAGGTAATTTGTGGTCAATAATTTGTTCCCAAATTGCAAAAGAAACAATTGTATTCAACTTTAGATAGTGGAGCTCTGTGAAGGAAATCATTGAGTTGTTCATCTTTGTAATGGCATATTCCACAATTAAAATTTACTATGTGAAAATACTAATGTATAATATATAATTTTAAAATCTCTCATCATACTGAATCACTTCAAAATTGATTTATTTTGCTGCAAAGGTTGTTGATGTTATAAGTATATTTTTATGTTAAATTCATTATTTCTAAAATTCTCTAAAATGCTTTTTAGCTATTTCTATCTGGGACACCATTCACAATGACATACTTCCTTGTATACCTAAAGTGAGTGGAAATTTTTCTGTTTCATTTTCCATACAAGAACAAAATAGTTATTTCTCTATTTAATTTTTAAATGCATATTAGAAACAGAGAAGGAACCTGGAGCTTCACAGGAGACATTTTGTTAAAAGAGACATTTTCTTAATATCAAAATGCAAAATGTGAGTCCATCTGATTATCTTCACAATTTCAGCTTGTTCTTTCATGGCTGTTAACTAGTTTAGCGACATAAAATTTACATGCTGTACTTTCTCCACATAAAGTGCACCATCCAGTAGCTTCAGCATTCATAGAATTGTGTGTTACTATCGCCACTTTATTTTTAAGATGTATTTTTCACTCTTGGAATACATCTCTGTTTTTCTTTGAGTTTTTTTGGGAGCTATTAATCTCTTTTAGTCTGTGGATTCATTTATTCTGTACGGTTTATAGAAATGGAATCATACGGTATGTGGAATTTTCTGACTTTACACCTAGCATTATATTCTTATATTTTTCCTAGTTTGTAATATGTGTTAGGACTTTGTTCTTTTTTTTTTTTTTTTTTTTTTTTTTTTTTTTTTTTTTTTTTTTTTTTTTTTTTTTTTTTTTTTTTTTTTTTTTTTTTTTTTTTTTTTTTTTTTTTTTTTTTTTTTTTTTTTTTTTTTTTTTTTTTTTTTTTTTTTTTTTTTTTTTTTTACTGATTTTTACCTAATGACTATGCCATGTTTTCTTCATGCATTCATTTATTGTTGAATATTTGGATTGTTCCATTTTTTTTTGTCTGTCACAAATAATTCTCTAAATTATTTTGGTTCCCTAGGTTAGAATTTCTCTGAAGTGTATACTTGCAAGTGGAAATTCTGGGTCATATAGTCTCTAAGCTTCACATATGACAACTAACCTTTGAGGAATCAGTAATATTTTCTAAAGTGATTATGCTATTTTATACATCCACAAAAATTGAATGAGGGTTGTAAATTCTCCACATTTTGGTCAGTACTTATATACTTTTTTATTATAACCACCTTTCTGAGTACTGATAGGGATCTAATTTTGGTGTAAGTTTCATTTCTCAGTGGCTAAGTTGTTGAACATCTTTGCATGTGCTTCTTGACCATTTAAATATCGTGAACTTTTCCTCAATAGTCTAAATTAGCTTATATAACATGGAAGTTGTTCAACTGTCCCTTTGATTAGTTTGATTTGTTGCCTTTTCTAGTGATAGTATTTACTTTTTATCTTTTAAAAATAGGTTCTTTTTGTTCTACATATTTGTTTGGTGCATTGTGACATGTGAATTATGTGTAATTATCAAATCACAGTAATTATCATTTCTAGTTCAAATATATTTTCCCAATATTATAAGGTAATAAAGCAGTTTCTATTGTTCTCTTTCTGGAACAATTTTGGGAACGTATTTTTCTAGGAAACATTGCAGTTTCATTAAATTTTCATGTCAGTTCCATAAAGTTATAGTAAATTCCATTTATTCTCCTTTCTGTGGTCTTGTTATAATTTTCTCTCTCCATCTATTTTCTCTTCTCCTTATCTTATCTGTTATCCTTTCTCTTTTCCTTATCCTTCTCTCTCCCTGTTTCCTTCTTCCTTTCTGTCTCTGTAACCAAGGTCCTGGTTTTTTTTAAATGGTCTTTTCGAACAAATAGTATTTTAAATTTTACTGAAACTGCAACTTTTAAACTTTTATTAATTTTAGAGTTTATTAAATCCTCTTGATTTATTGAGATAATATTTCAAGCAGTGAAAATTTCAAGCAATGAGATATTTAATTGTGAGCTCAGTCTATGGCTACATTTTCTCCTGAATTCAGCTTTCAGTTAACTTCCATTGGTCCTGGTATGTGCACATTTACTTCTACACTTCTTCTTAGTATTTATAAATCATTAAACCTGCTTTTTGTAACTATTTGAAATTTTACTATATTGTAATTAAGAAATGACTAACACTTGGTTTGAATTTTTTTAATTGGAACATTTTATTGGTACATTATATTATTTGGTTTAAATCTTATGACATTATTTTAAAAATCTCCTGATTTCATACACTATTTATGGGACTAAGTTAGCACAGTGATTTGCAAGATAAGTTTGTCAACATTCAATAAGGTGATTTTGGGTGTCTCATATGAAACTATATGCATCTTTATATATACATTTATACAAAACACATGCATATATATAAAATACACATAGGAAAGTGTATAGGTACATAAAGAGGAAGGTGTGTGCATATATTTCTATATTCTTTTGTTTGAATGTTTTATATATGTGTGTATACATATATTTATAAAATTATAATTTCCAAAAATCTAATCAACCTAATTACTATATAAGTAAACATTAATATAATAAGATTGCATAAATAACCTTTAGCTAACCCATAGTGGATTTGTATAAAACACCTAAAAGCAGGCAACTCTTTTTTTTTTTTTTTTTTTGAGACAGGGTCTCACTTTGTAGTTCGGGCTGGCTCTGAGCTCACTATGTAGCCCAGGCAAGCCTCGAACTCAGCAATCCTCCTGTCTCTGCCTCCTGAGTGCTGGGATGACAGGCATGAGCCACCACGCCCGACACTGTGGTATGTGGTATTGATTGCTGGTAGGTGTGAGTCTCCACACCCAGCATTATATGTGGTTTCCAGGGATCGAACTCAGGACCTTGCGCTTGCAAGGCAGGCGCCGGAACCATTGAGCTAATCCTCTGGCCCCAGACAATTCTTACAAACACATTGTAGAGAGCAAACAATAAGGTTTACAGTGATCGCACAGCATAGAAACACTCATTTAGTTTTTAAATGGTTACTACAATTCTACATGATGCTTGTGTAAATATTCATTGTATTCACAAGAACAACGTGCAAGAGGGTGTTACCTATCAGCTTCTACACGTTTGTTACATCTAGAGTAGGAGACCAAGGCAAAGGAATCTTGTGGTAGAGTTTTAACCATACTGTAGTGTTTATTCCTTAAAAAAAAAAATTGAAACAAAAGGGGCAAAGCTACAGTACCCGCATAGCCTGGGATGAATTTACCTGGGAGTCTGTTGATTGGCGGGGATCTTTTGCTTTATTAGGTAGAGAAGTGGTTCGGCTTGTTCACTAGTTTTCTCCATAGGAAGTTAGAGATGTGGAAGATGCTTACTTTTGAGTGATGTGTTAAAGCAAAGTCTAGTCAAATCATACAAGAAATAGCTGAAGGGCTATTATTTTAGCCTAGAAAATATAATTTTTGACCAACCGAGGATTGTGCTCTTTAAATAAAGGTAGGGTTTTTGTTATGAACAGAGCTGGACTTACTCTCTGTGGCTGGGAACAGATAGAGAGATAACCATTGGGAACTGAGAGAATTCAAATTCTTGCTGAACAAATGACAAACAACCTGTAGGAGAGTGTTTGAGAGCCAGAATGGAGGTCTCCAGAAGAATGGACGTCTTTCTGCTGGAAGAGGTTCAGAAACAAAACCCCTTTTCTATGGGTATTTAGCAGGGATCCAAACAATAGATGCTAATGAAGATTACTGATCAAGGGCTTGGTATATTTTAAGAATCTCATATTTAGTAATTTATTTAACTCTCATAATAACCAGGGATAGAGGGTTGAAAGTAAGTGCTACGATATTTGCAAAGCACACAACATAGAATCTGGTGCCTGATTATCTCTCAGGGAACTAGGTAGCTGGTTATGAACAATTTGATTACATTCCTGTCTCTTGCAAAGGGATAAACAATAATGAAAACAAACAAAACCATGGTATGGGTTATTGACCAGAGAACTGATATACCCATAATAGATTTGTATTCTCCATCTTATTTAATCCCAATCACGTCACCATGAGGCAGTTAGAGACAGAAAGGACAGAGAGAGGGTGGAATGTAAGTAATCAAGCTAAACATCCTACACCTCATGAGTGATAGAGTAAAATCTGGATGTCAAACAAAGGGCTCTGAACTTGGAAACATTTAAATTTATAGGATAAATGCTTCTGTCTTTCCTGTGGGCTTTGTATCCCTGAGAAAGTATTGCTGCCTCTCTGTCCCCCTACCCTAGGTCCCTTTTGTCTCCCCAGTGTAGGATGTTAAGTTCCCACGTGAGGTCAGTGTAGGCAACTTCTCAGAAAATCAATGACCCAAACATGTACAAGGGAGACGATAATTTATCCCTTAATTTAACCCTGCTCCAAGGATGCTCCATCATATTAACTATCAGGGCTGTTACAGATTGCATCCTGTGTGGCCGTTTCTTCCCAAGGACAGAGATAGTTCTGAGCTTTTCAAATCCTGGGAATGATTTGGGTGGATAATGTCAGCTGATTATGAATTTCTGGTGTGTGGCCCACAGCCATTGGTGATGAATCAGGCTGCTGCACAAGGGGACTTTTGATCAAGCGCACATTTCTGCATAATGAGAAGTAAAGTAGTGCAGATTAATGGTGTCAGGCTTTTAATAGGACCTGGGAAAATGGCTAGGTGATGGATCCTTTATGCAGAGAACAGCGCAGTCTTCTGCCTCCCAGACTTGTATTAAGGGGAGTCCAAAGGGAGCCATTGAAAGGTCATGGCATCTCTCTTTGACAGCTGTTGGCACTAGAGTTTTCTACTTGCATTCACCTACTCTTTGTTGCTGACCTTTTCCCCATTGAATGTGACACTAAGTGCAAGAGATCTCGAAATGTGTCCAGGGTCAGGGAATGTAAGAACCACCATTGATAAACTAATAAAAGGGGTACAGACTCATCAAGTATACTGAGCCCACTAATGTGGTGCTTGGTAAATGAGGTAGATATGTGACAGGTGACCCACCTTCTCATCTGGCCAAGGCTGGCACACCTGACTTGTTCTCTTGTTCTCTATCCAATCTTTGTTCCCACAGCCAACCAAGAGGACAAAGACCTTTCAGCAACTGTACATATAAGATAGCCTGTAAATAGCAGATTAGGGCCAAGGTCAAGGTTGAGGCTGTCCATGTAATTTGGGATATTGTTATGAGGAAAAGATAGCATTTACTGTGTATTTACAATATACCTATCACATGCACACACTTTGCATTTGTCATTTCTGTTAATAATCTCCCAGCAGCCTGGGTATCAGTGTTACTATTTTATGGAGGAGAATTTGAGGCTCTGGGTGAATAATTGCCTCTTTTGAAATTACTTAGCTAATAATAGTATCAGCAGTAGTCATCACAGTGATAATGCTGACAATAGTTCCTAATCCTGTGTAGCCCCCACCATAAGTTCCACCTTCTTTGAAGAAATCTTTCATACATGGATTCATTTGAGCACCTCTGCCATGGGACTAGAATGGGCATTGGGTTGTCACAGTTTACAAGTGAGGAAGCTGAGGTAGAACAAGTTGATGTAACTTGCCAAGTCACATCTGAAGAGCTTCAGAGGTATGACTGGCACCTTGGCATCTGGTGTTGACTGCCATACTTTAGGTGGCAAGTTTAAAATGACAAGCTATTGTGATAACCAGAGCACTGCTTTTCTCTTATCTCTGCTGTTTCTTCATCTCTACCCACTTCTGCCTTTAAATTGCTAAAGATTTTGCATGTGTAAAATAACTATTTAAATGTCCCTCCACTGAGTTGGGTCTCTCTTCTACACGTTTGAGTATTTTCCATTCTTCTTTTATTTTCATCTGCACTTACATTATTGTGGTTACTGGCACACCTACTGTCTTCCTTTTCAATTTTGAACTATAGGAGGGCAGGTTTTGGCACTGGCTCATCTTTGCTTATTATGTCCAAGGTCTATGACTATATACTATAAATGACATTCTTATTGTTATCATATGGCATAAAAACTTTTCAATGGAATATTGGCAATTGGAAGGTCTGCCTAGGGAAGTCTACATTATATTTAAATATAAATTATTTGTCAAAGGCAAAACTTCTACTGAGTTGTTTCATGGGGTTGCATAGAAACAGTAGGCCACCACAATTGTGAGTTATATGCATTGAAATGCAACAAGATGTCCCAGGATAGCCAAATGGAAGAGAAAATCTCTTCATCTTATGTGGTAGGAAAACAGCAAACAATCTGTGATTTCAAATACAAGCTCTATGTCGAAAGACTGGGTGCCTTGACTTGCAATAAAGGATTTTCACTGTGGCAACTGTGAGAAACATGGTTAGTGGTACTCAGATGGTAGGATGTATTATGAATGGGAGTTAGCAGATTTTCCAAGCTAAGGCCTGGAATGAACATGCAATAAAGGAATAAAGACATGGTCCAAGAAGTAGATGAATATAATAAAATCAGATTTCTGAAAACCTGAGTAGAGACCACTGTTTGGATACCATGATTCAATGCCTTTTTCTATTTCCAAGGATATGTTTCATGTACAGAAGACTCCTCTCTTACCACCTGACAACTGTGTGACTTCCAAGATGACCATTCTGCACTTTACAGAAAGAGAAGGGCAGTGCACAGAGTATAAGAAATGCTTAAAAACCATATCACTATTATTTAGGGAACTATTGTTTTCTGATTGTTGTCATACTATTCTTTCACATACTCTTTTAGCAGCTAAGATAGGGACTTGAGGTCTAAAGAAAAACCACAGGAACTGAGCTGCCTTCTGAGAAAAGGAGCCCAGAGACCAAGACAAAGAGGTGCAAGTGGGATCACGAACAAATAGAAGCTCCGTGATGGAGCCCATCTTCCTGCATTCAGAGTCGCCTTCCAGATGGTTCTCTGGTGTTCAGTGCTGATCAAATTTTTGTGACTGTGTCCTTCTATGGCAGGTTTCTCTGCCCACATTAGCCATGATACTTTTATGATGTTTACAACCCAGTGTTGGTCCTGCTGCTCATCACTAGCCTTTGATATCAAAGACTGTTTCATTTGACACAGCTTTGTTTATTCAGACTTCATTCCTCCTTTATATCTTCTTAATGACTTTTAAGTCCAGACTATTAATCTTCTTACCCAAGTAAAACCTTTCTCTCAATATGTTCTTTTGTAGATATTTCCAGACTCAGAAGCTTACATTCTTTGCCCTCTCTAGGGATTTTTTGAGGACAACAATTAGCTGGAAAGGCTTGTTTTCAGAACTGTAGAAGAAAGTGTTCCAATACGAGGTGGGATTATGGGCCAGAAGCCTTCTGAAGATTCTTCACACTTAAGGTTGCCGAATCAAACAGTTTAATTCAGTTCACTCTAGAAAGATGATCAGGGTTCTCTTTGCATTGCTCACTGTTTCTGTCTAGGGAATAAAATGAATGGAAACTACCATTTTATACAGGATCACAAATCCATGAGCACTGTACCAGAAGTTTGTGTAAAGAGTTATAGGGGAAGAATTGATTCCAGAAGGGGAGACATTGGGCAAAATTTCAGAACAGGAATAAATGCTGAATCAAGTAATCTCTACATGGAGAAGAAGAGGAACAGATTTAAGATAACAGCAGGGATAGTAGGAATGACAAAGATACGAGAGGAAGAAAACTACCTGATGCTAGGAAACATCTTCCTCTTTTACTAGTGTTCTGGCCTTTTCTATTTTCTTAAAAAAGACATTCTCTTTTTCTTTCTTTCTCTTTCTTTCTTTCTTTCTTTCTTTCTTTCTTTCTTTCTTTCTTTCTTTCTTTCTTTCTCTCTCTCTCTCTTTCTTCTTTCTTTCTTTCTTTCTTTCTTTCTTTCTTTCTTTCTTTCTTTCTTTCTTTCTTTCTTTCTTTCTTTCTTTCTTTCTTTCTTTCTTTCTTTCTTTCTTTCTTTCTTTCTTTCTTTCTTTCTTTCTTTCTTTTCTTTGGTTTTTGAGGCAGGGTCTTGCTTTGTAGTTCAGGCTGGCCCTGAGCTCACTATGTAGCCCAGGCAAGCCTTGAACTCACCAGTCCTCCTGCCTCTGCCTCCCAAGTGCTGGGATTACAGGCATGAGCCATAATGCCCAACATTGTGGAATGTGGTACTGGGGATTAAATTGGGGACCTTGCACTTGCCAGGTAGATGCTGGGACCACTAAGCTCAATCTCCAGTCCCAGTTACATTCTTTTTATCACTGATCTTTTTAATGCCTCTTCTTTTTATCTGCCACAGTACTTCTAACCCAACTGTGTTTGCTTGGCTACCTCTCACTGATTCCTTTAAATTTTTAGCCTAAGTGGCATATTTTCAAAGGCATGTATGGGACGCTAAGGTTCTAATTCTTTTATTTATCCTCCCATGACACTTTATGTGTCCTTTCTTTCAAATTCATCATATAGTACACACTTAATCCCTACTTCTTTCACCATATAAACACATGAGGCTTGAGACTTGCCTGGTTTGTTTTCCATGCATCCCCAGAGCAATGTCTAATTTCTACTTCTCTACTGATATCATCATGCAATGGTGAGGGGAACATTTAGGATATAGCGGTATGTGCCTAGATATGAGGACATGAGACCAACAGAAAGAGATGGCATCACAGAGAGTTTCAGCCAGTGTCTTATTTAAATATGCTCCCAGACAGACTTTCATTTTGAAAGAATTAACAGAGGAAACAAAGGCACAAAAGCTTTACTTAAACTTTGAAGGATCAATTTTTTACAGGAAATAAAGACAGAAGAAGTACAGTTGAGAGCCTTTATATTCACTGATGGTGACTTTCCAAGGATTAATCTTATGAGTAATGCTGCCGCTAGAAAGTGACCTCATGTTCGTGTCAGCCCTAGATATTTCTGAAAGCATGAAATATCAGTGTAGATACCCAATAGTAAAGAGGCACAAGATGGAAAAATCTAAGGTTTTATTCATATCTATGGTGACTAGGAGTGAATATCACCATATGGATGAAAATACTTGCCCGGTCATAGCTGGAGGAAGTTGTACTTCAGCTATCACTTGGGTGTTTGACAGGTTCATTCATTTAATGAATATTCATAGGTCTCTTATTTACAGTGTCCTGCCAATCACTACATCTGTCTAGACCTTAAAGGATGCACCGTCCAATAGAGGAGAGAGTTATCAAGTATGCAATTAAATCAGCAGTTGACTCCCACAATGGTGAGGAACCCTACAACAAAGCACACATTCCAGGAGAGCCTGGAGCAGCAGTCCTGCCCAGAATGAGGCATCTGAGGAGACCAGTGAGAGTTGGACCACACTTATGAGGGTTCCAGGGACTACATTACACCATCATGCTAAGGCCTGTACACAAAAATCTATTGTGACACTAATGTAATCATGACTCTCCTCACCTGTCAGTCCTAACCTGGCGATCAATACCCACAACTCAAATGGTTTTTGTTTTCATAGTGATCTTGTGATGACTAGTTCTTCTTCAGTATGAAGTGAGGTCCCTCACTTCAAATACTTAACTATGGTTCACTGAATTCTGTAGGATGGATGACATGCTATTGGGGCACTCGTGAATGTGAAGATGGATTATTGTCAATGGTATTAAAACATACTTTGTATCTGGGTTAGTAGCCTATAACATGAGCCTCGCCTATTCTCACTTCTTAAGCAAGCAGAGAAAATATGGTCTGAACACACTCATTAGAAGTCTGGAAAATCTGATAGTTGGATCTTTACCCCCCACTCCACATGTAAGCTTTCTCCTCCTCCATGTAAGGTGATTTTCAGGCCAAATCAGAAGTGGAAGAATCTGAAACAGTGATGTTATCTTTTATAATAGAACAGAATGGCATAGTTTCATTTTAACTTCTTGGTTTGTGTTTTGAATTTGTGTCTCCTTAGAACATTTTCCTCCTTTTGTTAGCTCTTGGTTTAAAGTAAAGGTGAACATCAAAAGCAACACAAACAATCATGAGGAAACATCTCTAAACTCCTCTCTGAGCTCCTGCTGAGGACCTAGCCAGTTGCTACATCTAGGATCTAGAAGTAGAGTCTGGCTTCCTCTTGTCTTCTGATTTCTGATTTGCTTCTAATTTTAGTTTTGGAGTAGCTGAGGAAGCTGGGTTCAGTACAGGATTTAATTCTCTAGAAAGCTGATTTCTGGGGTAAACAGATGGATGAAAATGTCACTAGACCTTAAAGGGTCTGAGAGAAAACCTAAGAAAGGAAGAAGTTCCTGGAAAAAGACTTTTCCCCCAGGGTGTGGGACCCTCTTGTTAGAAGCACATTCTCCGATCATCTGATCACTGTCACAGGGCTGCCCAAAGCCTGAGATGTGTGGAAAGCAAAGGCAGCTCAGGGCTAGGAGGCAATGGGCTTCAGTTTTTAAACCAGGTGGCAGATTGACCCTCGAGTATAGTATAAGAGTGGGGTCAGAAGCTTTTGAATTGGGTAGAAGGGCTTTTCATCTAGGGTATATGGTATTCATTTATCTGACATGATTTTGGGTACAATAAAAAACATTATCCTACATTGATTTTAACCTTTTACCAGTAGTATACACCACAGAGAAGCTGATCTGCTTGGTTTAGACAATGTTGGTGTTAATGGCTTTGTCTAGATGTCCTACCAAAGCCTCATGCAGTCATAGGTGGGGCTTTTGCAGAGGCGTCTGGACCTAGAATGAGTGATGCTGGGAGTAAGGGTGTGATTACTAAATTAGTGCACTGACCGGTTTTGCACTTATCTTAAGCCAGGCAGCCGAGATACAAGATAAAAGGCAGAATGATGCTGTTATTGTCACTTGCTGGTGACTGTTTTACCGGTTGCGTTCTGCCCACCCTGCTTTGCCATGAACTGTTTCTCCTGTGATGTCCCTCTGACATACCACCCTTGGAGCCCGCCAACTATGAACTAGAACTTCTATAAACTGGGAGCCGAATCTGCCATTCCCTTTTTAACTTCAGGTATTTTTTTTTTTTCCCCTGAGAAAGGAGAAAAGTCACTAAGACAATTGGAAAACCTTCTGGAAGGGTCCATTCTATGTGTCTTGGTGAAGCTCTGGTGCCATTGTTGGATCAAATACTAGCCCAGGTGTTGCTGGAGAGGTGTTTCCAAAGACATACTTGCCATGCAAATCAGTGCATCTTAAGGAAAAGAGATAACCCTCCAATATGTGAGCAGGCCTCAGGCAATCAGTCAAAGACCTTAAGAGCAAAGAAAAGGGCTTCCTGATGAGGAAATTCTCCCTCGTACTTCAGCTGTAAGAACCTGCCAAGGTTTCCAGTTGCCTGCTCGGCCGAATTTGGATTCAAGACGGTAACAGCAATGTCATCCTGACCCAAATTTGCTGACCAGTCCTGTAAATTCCAGACTTTTCTAGTTGTTATGATCTGATCAAACAACTCCTTAAAATAAGCAGATTTCTTTCTATGTATAAATATGCGGGATATACCCAGATGTTCCTTGAGTAATGATGAGTTCCTTTCCAATAAACCCATTATAAGTTGAAAATATCACAAACTGAAAATTCATTTAATACATTTAACCTAGCAAACAGCACAGTTTAGCAATTGCACATACACTGTTGTGTGCATTATCCTGATTGCTGGGCTGACTGGGACTTCAGCTGGCTGCCTCTACTCAGCGCTATGAGAGTGTTATGCTGCCTATCGCGAGGTTGGGAAAAGATCAAAATTCAAAGTATGGTTTCCACTGAATGAGTATCATCTCTGTACCTTTGTAAAGTGAAAAATAGCAAGTCAGACTGTTTATATAGTTTTCTGAATAATTCTGAGTAGTAACTGCAGTAAGGCTAAGGGGTGGTATTTGATCTCCCAGCAGTGTGTATGTGCATATACAGACACACACACAAACATACACACACGCGCATGCGCACGCTCCAAACGTTTCTGAAAAGGAGATTTATTAAGATTCTGGAAAAAAAATTTCAGAAAACCTTGCATGTGTATGTGTATGTGTATGTGTGCGCATGTGTGCACACACATGCGTGCTGTACACATCACAAGGGACTGAACCCAGGGCTGTTACACTGATATACATTCCTTGTCATTTATTTATTTGTTTGTTTGTTGAGACAAATTCTTGATAAGTCACTAAGTTGCCCAGGGAGGTGTTAAATTTTTGATCCTCCTGCTTCAGCTTCCCAGAATTCTAGGATTACAGCTACGAGCCACCACATCCGGTTTGGTTCGGTTTTGTTGTTAAATGATGGGCGGTGAGAGAGTGTTTCTGGGAGTAGCCTTCTGCCCTCTGGTCCGTGGAGGAAGCAGATCTGTGGCCTGGTTGCAGTGACATCCCAGGTGGACTGGGACAGGCACCTTGTGAGTGAAAGCTACGGTGCCTAGAAGTTTGAGACAGCACAGGGTGGGGATCACTCACACACCACTGTCCCCTCCGCAGACAGCAGATGCTGCTGTTTCCCCAGCCCTGAGCCGTTGCCTCTCCCTCTGGTTTATCTATCAGTCATACCACTGTTAAAACCAGGAATTCAGAGACAATCCGCCCTGCTCTGCAGTTCTAAGACTTTAACTTTGTTGAATACTGGAATTAAAATGGCGAAACCTCTGCCCCAGACCCCTTCTGGCTGCCCCACGGATTGGCTACAGAAAGGAGCCTGGCGAGAGGTAATTAACCGCAGATCGCTAACAGCTCAATGCAAAGGCCTGTGTCCAGGAATTCCTTTTGCCAGAGGTCCTGGGAGCATTTACTGCAGAGAATCAAGTTTGCAAATAAGCACTTTTCTTTGTGAGGTCTCCTTTCCCAAGCTCCATGAGCTCCCAGCTCTGTTTTCAGCTGCGAAGGCTGTCTTTTCATCTTGAACTTTACATATTCTTCTCGTTTAGCTCAGTCACACAGAGCCCTTTGGCAAACCACTCTCTCTCCCACTGAGAATTGTTGGGTACCAAGGCGGAGAATAAAGTTCGGAGTCAGCCAGCTTTTCCCCCCACAACCCTCTTACTCCACCTCTCTTTGTGCTCAACAATGGATTTCAAAACCTTTGGTTTCCTTTGTCATCAGGAAAGATGCTGGAGTCAGACAAAGGGAGAACAAAAGTTCCAGACGTGCTGAGAAAATGAAAGTGTGTGTGTGTGTGTGTGTGTGTGTGCGTGCGCGCGCGCGGGTGTGTGCAGGCCTCTGTGTTGGTGTCTTCTTACTGCTCCCCCAGCCCCACTGGTTAGCATCGTAACCCTCAAGAATGTATGTCATTTGAGGTTGAGTCAATGGTTTCAGCAATGTTCCTTCCGACTTCCTGCTGGAAAATTTAACCTCTTTAGTTTTTAGGCCGGTGAGGAAACTGAACTCCATTTGTACCTGCTCTATCTGCAGCCCCAGGGTCACGGTCTGCATCGGCGCTCTGACTGTTTTCCTTTCCTGGATGCTTAGAAAGTGCCCTGACTTTTCCCACCTTCTTCTGGCCTCTCCCAACCTTCTTCCCACCGCAGCCAGAGAGAGCTTTCTAAGGGGCAAATCAGCCCTTGGCACTCTTCATCCCCAGCTTGTGAAGGGGGCACCAAAGCACTGACGGGGCTCTGGACCCACCAAACCTTCCAGCGCCCACTTTGTGTTAATGCCAGATTCAAGTGTAAGCACAGATTTCAGGAGATGTATTTTCTTGAATTTCTTTTAGGTAAATTCTGTCCCTCCTAAGCTCCTCTGGGCTCTGATCTGCTTTCCCTCTAGGTACAGTGAGAAGTTTCTGCAGCCAGCACTGCCTTTCTGCCTGTGTTCTCAGCGCATCTCGCAGGCCTGCTCGCTGGCTGGCCGGCCCCAGAGCCCTCTGGGTTAGAGTCCTCTGTCTGTGACAGAGAGTAGGTCAGTGCAGGGCACACTACACATGCTGTTAGAGCCTCTCAATTAGCAGATGGCAGAATCTGCTGTAATCTAGGGGACAAGAGCTCTACAGTCACATTCTTCTGGATTTAGTCTTGGTATCCAGCATCTTTCCTGATGACAAAGGAAACCAAAGACTTTGAAACCCATTGCTGTGAGCCTCCTTTGGCTATCCTGTAAAATGGGCAGAAGCATATCAGTATCAAAGTGTTGAGCATCCAAATTAACTAAAATATACAATGTGTGCTCAACACACCCCTACCATGTAATGAAACTTCAATACTTACCCCCATTAAAACTGGCATCCCTGGGCCGGAGGGTTAGCTCAGTGATTCTGGTGCCTGCCTGGCAAGCACAAGGTCCTGGGTTTGATCCCTGGTAACCACATATAATGCTGGGCGTGGAGACTCACGCCCACCAGCAATCAACACCACATACCACAGTGCCGGGCGTGGTGGCTCACGCCTGTAATCCCAGCACTCGGGAGGCAGAGACAGGAGGATTGCTGAGTTCGAGGCTTGCCTGGGCTACATAGTAAGCTCAGAGCCAGCCTGAACTACAAAGCGAGACCCTGTCTCAAAAAAAAAAAAAAAAAAAAAAACTGGCATCCCTTCTGCCTGCTCCAGCCCTCCTTTTTTCCCCACTCTTTGTCTGCAAAACCCCTCCACCTCCAGGCCACTCAGAAGCCACCAGCCACAGAGAGAAGAGAGGGTTAAGCCCAACTCTGTTCACCACAAATCCACAGGCCCTAAGTAAGGCTCCGACATTCAGGTTTTAAGTATGGGCTGCAGTTAACTATAAACAGCTGTTGGAAGATAATAGCCTTCCACTCATGAACGAAGTCCAGCTCCCTTCCCTCAGACTGAAATCTTTCTGTTCAGAACCAACGGAGAGATCTCAGTCTAGCTGTAATCAGAACTCAAAGGTGAGGGTAGGAGTAGAATTGTCAGCCTTCCCAAATCAAGCCGACACGTGTATAACAGTACTATTTCCATTTCCACAAGCACAAACACTCAGGCACCTCTTATCTGTAGCACATTCCCTCACTTGTTTCTGGGGACGGAAACAACACTGGCCCCTACTGCTCCCTTCCTGTGCTGGCATTAACTGCAGTAACTGGAAAGGGAACAGACATTAGCCAAGAAGAACTATGTCTCACTCTTTATACCACAGCCCTTTGTTCAAGCCTTTTTTCCCCTGTAAGAAATTCAGGAATCAGAGCCCAACCATGTGACTCCACATGGAATTTGAGCTCCCGTACGTTCATTTCAGAGTTTAACAGAGATGGGGGAACCTGTCAGTTACCACAATTCCCTTGCAGACAGATGTAGTGCTTGGTATGGGGAACTGATTAGGGAAAATGCCCTCTGTTTCAGAAAATGTCTAGATTTTATTCAATGTAAACCTGGTCCCAGGCACAGAGTAGGGGGTTGGTGTCTTTGTGTTTTTCTGAGTGTGTTCAACAACTTCTGTGTGAGAGAAACACGAGGACTCCAGGAGCAAATGAATTTTCTTTCAAAGAGTGGTTAATATATTATCAGTAAATTACTGTAGATCTTTCTTCTTTCTTCCTCCATATCTTCCTTCATGTCTTCTTCCCTCCCCCCCCATGTTCTTCTTTCCTTCTCTCTTCCTTCCTTTATCAGAGTTTAATGAGACCCAGATAAACTGAATGGCTTATAGGGTCAGTCAGGAAGTTAGTGTTGGAGCTGGAGAATGTACCACCCGCTCTGACTCACAGGTCAGTGATTTCAGTCAGCTCACATCAAAAACCACAAGACTAAAAAGTAAAGGTCTCTGAATCTTGGGCAAACAAAAATTCAAGAGGGATGTCTGCAGGGAGCAGTAGTTGAGAGTTCAGTTTTGTTCACGGCTTCTGTCTCAGAAGTAGGGGTGTCTGTTACTGTCTGTCTCCAGCTAAATCATAACTCTCAGAGTTTGACAAAGTTCAGTAAGTGCCATTAAAACATAATGTATGGACCTGTCCACTACTTTGGGGCCATTCTTCGGATCCATAACAATGTGATAAAAATTAATATCCATGGCTAACCTTATTAAATATAATGGAATAGCAATCAGTCTATGAGGTGAGTGCTCTTATTTTCTAGGCAAGAAAACTGAGGTTTAGAAAAATTAAGACGTTTACTCTTTGCCATGCAGCTAGGAATTTTCAGTCAATTTCAAAGCTTCATTTTCTGATCTAGTTCTTTTAAAATTCTGTCTATTGTGATGTATCATTAGAAAATAAAAATTAAGCCAAAAGATCATTTTCCTTTTGTTAATCATGCAATGCATGCCCTTGCAGCTTTCTTTTATACACTTAGATGATCAAACGTACTATCCAGAGAACTACATTTGCAATTTCTAATCCACATGGATGAAATATGAGGCTCCAGTGAGACACATGGTCTTACTGGTCTCCAAGGTCGCCCAACCTAGTGCAAAAGATATGGAGATTTCCAAAACCAAAACTATTGCTTTTTTTTTTATGAGAGGGTCGCTGGCTCCCTTCACATTTTAAATCTGCAAAGCAGTGCCTGCGCTTTGATTCAAGCAAAATCAAGGTTTGTAAGGGTCAAGGTCACATTTCAAAAACTGATAAAGTATCAATGACATCAAAGCGATCAAAACAAAGTAAAGAATAGGAGCAAGGTCCAGTTTATGTTGGCTGAAGATAACAAGTATGCGCCAACTCCAAGGACAAGTGTAGTCCACAGTGCGCAGCTATCTGGAAGCCTGGGCTGAGAAGAACCTTGAGGTTGCTTCAGATTCTAATGGGAAAGTGGCTTCCGTTCTGAGCTAACCAGTTCCTGTTGGAATGCCTAAGGGTGGCTCACATGGACTATTCTGTTTTCCTTTCTAGATATTTCTGTTCTGCTCTTGATCCCAAAATCCTACCCAAGGAGATTCCCGTCCTCCCCAGATTTCAGCTGGATTTGGTCAAAGGGGAAACCATCAGTAGACTAAAAGGAAAAGAAAGGACACCGTGGTGTGGAAGCAGTCTTACTTCCCTCATCCCTTGCTGTGAGGGGCCATGGGCTGACTTTAGCCCCTCGCTGGAAGATCGTAGTTCTTATCAGGAGGACTTTACTCTCTTAGCTTTCTCTCTCTGGATCCCAATCACTTTCTTCTTTTTTTTCCCTGTTAGCCTTAGATTGCTGCATGCTGCTCCATGCTTTGCAGTTAGCTACAGGGTCCTGTAGCTTTAGTAAATTTTCTCTTAATTATACTCTCTAAAGTTATCAAATTAGAATTTGTTATAACTGTGACTTATAAAACGGTCATGTAACACGCGGTATATCAGAAACCCTGTCATAGATGAAAGAAAAATAGACACTAACATCTCTTGGGAAAGGAATTCTAAAGACGTTTCCTTTCCTTTCTACATTTTTTTTTCTTTCCCTTCGTCCTTCCCTTTTTCTCCATTGTACATGATTGTGGATATTTTTCTGTGCAGTCTAATCTCCTCTGATTGAGGGCAATGTGGTCTAGGGGAGTGCAAGTAAAATTTCTTGCCAAATGAGGCAGGCCTGGACTCATTTATGCTTACCTGCGATTAGCTATCCAGACTGTAAGCTTGGCTAGGTTGATTAGACCTTCAAAGCCTTACTTTTATATCCCACAAAACCAAGTTAATAGAACCTGCACTGCTAAGTTATTACTATAGGTTAAATCTAAAATATCCTCCAAAGGTCCATGTGTTAAAGCTTGGTAAGCATTGTGATGCCATTGGGAAGTGATGGGACTTTTAGGAAATGGAGCCTTATGAGAGGTCCATAAACCACTGGTCCCTTTAAAGGATAGATGGTTGGAATTTGGCCCCTCCCTATTTTTCTTTTACCTCTTGGCCATGTACTCCCTGGCACTGACATCCAGCATATGCACCAGAAAACCGAAGCAATGGTTCTCCCCAGTCCTCCCTAGAACCTTCAAAACTGAGAGCAAAGTAAACCTTTTCCCTTTATAAATTCACTATCTCAGTTATTCCATTATAGTGTTGGATAGCTGACTCATGCACTTGATCATGGAAGAGATAACACATGTAAAATTACTTTTGTATCTGTAGCTTCTGGTTAAGTTTGCCTGGTTGACTTCTGCTCTGTAATCACTCTGATCAATATTATGCTATTCTTCTTTGCATCATCTTGCAGCTGATAGGTAAATTTTTCATGTTCCCTTGCTATTTTTAAGAGAGTTTTCTTTTCCTGGTCACTAACTACGTTCAGTCTTCTAGGTATGATATTCTTTCTTCACTTTCATTTGGTTTTGAAAACTTTTCAATGGCATTTTTAATTTCCTGGATGTCTGTTTGAATCTGTTTCATGTATCCATTTCTTTGCTATGTCAGACAGTTATGATTTCTATCATTTTTCCAAGCTCCTCTATGTCTACTTTAGATGCAGTTCTTTCATTATGAGTGTTTTTTTTAATAACCTGAGAGGTTATTTCTTCTCTAGTTTTCTCTATAGCCTTATTTATCTGTTTATTTACTTCTACTACTATCATTTCAGAAAATTAGTGGGTGGCTAGTGATTTCCTAGTTGTTGCCTGGATTTGTCCTGGGTGGGCTAGAAGTCCAGGGTTGCATTTTGCTTCTGCACCTTGTCATTTTCCATCTTTAAAATAATTTAATTTGTTTTCTGTATTGGTGCTTATAAGTTTTGTATGTTAACTACCTTTATCACTAGTACCTGGGCTTCCCTAGGAAACGTCTGTTCACTAGAGATGTCTTCTAGATGTTGGTAGCTCTTGGTCTTGGCATCTGTCTCAGGATCCTCCCTTGATAACATCTATCATAAACTAGGAACTTGTAGGCCATGAGTTTCCCTTGGGAGAGTGAGTTTACCATGTGTGAGGGGAGTATTTAGGAGGATAAGGGACAAAAAAGAGGAATAACTGTGTGAAATAGAGTAGAAACAAGGCTGAAAGAAAGGACGATCACTCAAGCTTCAAGAAACTGTAGAAGAGTACAGGAGAGAAAGAATGAAGGAAAAGCAAGAGAATATCAAAACGAACCAGAAAGACTAGTGACAATGTTCATTTATATGAACATGTAAATGAAAGACATGTAAATGAAAGATGTTTACATGAAAATATCAAAAACTCAAGAAAGCAGTTCAGGAAAGAGATAAACAGTATGGGTAAAATAAACAAAGGAAAAAAAAAAAACCCAAAAACCAAACAATAAAAATCAGAATCTAAACACTCCCCCCGCCCCCCCAAAAAAAACTGATTCAAAAAAGGAAGACAAAATTAACAAAGAAAGATGAAAAAAAATTCCTCTGGTGCACACAGTTCTGTGCTAGTAGTGCCCATTTAAGAGCCCCAATCTGCCTGGTAACCCCAGCAAGTCTGCAGTAGGATTAGTGCTGGGCTCGGGGCTGACCTTGGCCTCCGGATTTGGGGGGTGGACTGGGACCAGTCCTTAGTAACTTTCCGGATGCCCCGCGCCAATTCTAGTCTCCTTACCTAGCGTGTCTCTGTGTTGCTCTTCCCGTTGCTGTGGTGCCGTCAGACAGAGACAGCCCGAGGCTGCCACCAGTCCTGGGCATGGCTGATTCCTCCCAGACCTTGCGGGTTTTTCTGTTCCGCAGGCTCTGCCTTCCTTGTCCTGCTGCTACAGACCGAGGCTGCCTGTGCTGTGGTCACAAGTCAGCGGGAGTGCTGACCTCCCAGCCTGCCCGCTGGTCCCCGGGGGAGCGCTGACTTCCTGCTCCTTGTCCCTGCAGCACAAGGCGGCCTGCCTGTCCCCACTGAGGTCACATACACGCCCAAGTCCCTCTCTGGTGCCTGTTGTAGGGCAAGAGGGGTTGTGTTGCTTCACTTGTCTTCTCTACCGTACTATCAGCCCCTCATCTTATTGGTAGAGGGTCTAGCTGGCTGATATGATGAGGCACAGAAGACGAAGGACAGAAAACGAATTGGCACTCCTATGGGGAGGGCCCAGCTTCCGGGTCACTTATCCCTGTGAGTGTGGGTAAAATTTATTGCCAGGCATCAGTATCCTCTGTAGTAGAGTAAGAGGTGGGGGTGGGGCGGGGGTGGCTAATAGCCCAGACCTTTTCTGTGCGGATTGTTTTCCACTCATGTGCCATCCGTCTGTCCTTTAGGGAGGGGGGCTTCCCAGAATGGTGGTTCCTGCTCTGCACTCAGGCAGTGGGCCCACGGCAGCCCTGTGGACTAGATAATCATTTTATAAAGTCCTATTCCTGTGTTTTGTTTGAACTAAAAGTCTCTTATTTCAACTGATTTTTGTATCAGGGTGTATGTCCCTCCCTTCCGATTCTTCCGATTACTTGAGTTTTTAGTTAATTTTTCCTGAGTGGCTCTGACGAGGCTGCTCTATTCAGCCATGTTGAATCCCTTTGCAGAGCTAAGTTTCCATGGATCCACAGAGTAGAAGGTTTTGAATAAGGTTTTCTTTATGTGCATAAATTCAGCAGAGTAGCTAGGTTGCTTCCTTTCTACCTTTTAAAATATATGAATCTTGTTGCGTCTTCTCAAACTTGAAAGCTTTGATTCAATGATTCTCCCCTCTAGGGGTCTTGAAAGACTCATAGAGCAGGAAGGATTTAACCACCAGCCATTTATGCCATAAAAACCTTAGCAATCCAGCTCCCTGGAGACAGATTCTTAAATTAGATGTTGAGCTTCCTGAAGACAGGGATCGATATTATTTCTCTATCCCCCAGTTCCTGATGTACAATTTATACACAGTAAATGTTTATTGAGTTAATGAGTTATACGGTGTTATCTTGATTTCTACAGATTTAAACTTTTCCTATGGTCAACAATGGAGCATTTACTTAATTTAATGATTTGGAGTGAAAAGTTTCTTAAAAGCGAACACAAACAAGGCCCAAAGCTAATATTTCAAGGATAGTAGATAGAATATTATTGAGAAGGAAATAGTAATTTGGAAACATCTTTATGAACGCAGACTATACCACTGCTCCTAACTGCATTAACGCTGTGAGAGGAACTCAAGGTACACATAGACACTTTGATCCCGAAGCCTCTGGGTAGTTTCTTGTTTTAAACATATAATTTAAAATATGCCATATTTAAAATATATAATTCTTCTAGTACCTGTTATCTTCACTTCCTAGTTCTTGTTTTTAGTCTATTTTTGGTGCAGATATCAGGAAATTATTGACATTTGAATTCTATGTAACATAAAAGCAAAAAGCTTCTGAGTGAGTGTATGCAAATATAGAAAAGCCAGACTGAACGTTACTTCCTCTGACAGCTCAGAGGGTTTTATTCTTCACTTTTTAGTTTTCAGCTATTTTTAGAATGGTGTTGGTTATGTGAAAAAAATAATACTTAAGAATTAACTGAAGAAGCAAAATAAAAATATCTGCTTTCATTGCCAGAAAAGGCCCCAAACCACTTTGTGAACTATCTGGAATGACAGGTGTGCTTGTCACACCTCTGGGGAGCTTTAATGTCTATACTGAACTCTGAGGCCCTTTACTCTAGAATGACATAGGAATTGTAGGGCAGAAAGCTCATGTGCTGTCTGTCCCCTTGGTGGTCTATGGATAGAAATGGCAAGAGCCACTCTCCAAGAAGGAGGAGGATTCTGAATTCTGAGATTGAGTTCCTGTCTTCACTGTATGTCACCAGGAAATCAACCCTTCCCTGACCCTAAGTTTGCTTATCTGTAAAATAAAAATGATCTCATACCAGGCAAGACTTTCCAGGTGGCCATTAGGGTAAGAAAGCAGAGGAAGAAGAGAAACAAGTAGAAGAAAAGCATTTTATTAATTTACATATACGATGAATGTTTTCTGTCCTTTCTGATGATGGGGATGATAAAGGGCCATTCCCAGTTGTTGACAGTGAATGACATGTGTTTGTGTGGCACTCTAGGGAAGTAGTCCTGGAGCAACCACAGGGATTTTGAAATGCACCTTTCTCTGTGCTTAAGAGGCAACCATTATGCGTTCCATCTGGAAGTCTGCATAGAGAGCCGATGTCTGTTTTAGTTGGTCCCATCACACACTCCTATGGCATGACCTTGTGCCCGGCCTTGACAGTTTTCTTCAGAGAAGGCACTGGCTCTTCAACAGTGCTACTACACTTCTTTTAAATCAGTGTAACTCCCGGAAGACTCAGAGCTAGCTTCAATTCTCAATACGCTGATTGTCTTCTGACAAGCTCTGATAGTTACTTATTCTGTTCCAATCTGTAGACTCTGATTTTTCTGTTTGACTTTGAATGCTATGTGAAAGTTCTTCTCCTAAATATTAATTAATTCCATTCATTTTTTTGCATGTGTGAAATAGGAGTGTTGTAAACAACGAATGAGTGGGACATGAACAGATCATAAAAACAGAATGAGTACAAGAACTGTATTTCACGAAGAATGAACTTTAATGTATGCACATAAAAATGATTTTTGAAATTGGGAGTCCCAGGAAGGAAGGCACACTGTGACGAACAAACGTAACTATATTACAGTTGTGTACTACAACCTCTCAAAGGGGAGAGGAGGAAAAGGTGCTGGCCTAAGTAACTTTGGAGATGAGTGCTTTGTAAGATTTAGGGTAACAGGAGCCACACATAAGCACTATACTCAGTTTGATAAAGTTGTTTTCTATGGGGTGCAGGTTAACAATCCTGATACTGCTATGCATGCATACTGGAATTGAGCAAGTAAGCAAATGGATGGCAGATGGTGGGAGTCAAGTTTCTCACTGCTGGAGTGGAAATTTACAGAGAGGCAAGGGAAAGAGGCTGGAATGATTCATGAGATAATGCACTAGAGTTGGAGACATCAGTATGAAATTATGATTACCTTAATACAGATAGTGATAGTTACAGATATAAATTTTTATAGCTCTGTTGGTGTACGTAAATCACACACACACACATACACTCATACATCTAGTTTTTGTTTGTTTGTTTTGCTCGGTAGCTGAGAAGGCCTAAACCAAACAGCATGCCAGTAACAATGAGCATTCAGCAGATCTTGACTGCTACTATCCTTCTCAAACCAGGAAACCAGGACTTCTTGAAGAAAGGACTAATTGTACAACTGGTAAGGAGACAGGCGAGATGAGGCCGCAGCAAAATATAAGGAAAAGCTTAACTATATATAATGCCCATATTGATGCTGTTATGCCAGAAAGTACAGAGCCAATTGAAAAGGCTCCCAGTGGCCAAAGCTGGAACCATCTGAACAACACAATTAACTAGTATTGGATGAAAACCCAAAGTACAAAATTAAAATCCATAAGTTAAATAAGTGATTGAGTAAATTAACAAGAGGAGGAGAGGGGACAATTCTGTCATGTAGAATTCCAAATATAGAAACTTATCTAGACACTCTGCCTTAAGTTTGGGCTGCGATTTCCCTCTAAGGACTACACTATGGAGAAGGGGGGAAATGTAACTCTTCATAACGAAACATAATAAAAACTGTCTTAGCTGGTGATCAAGGTCAACATCAAGAGCCATAAGTTATGGTGACAGTGCACAACCTTGACTGGATGGAAGTGTACTTTACCGTCCTCGTCTTCCTTCCCCAAAATCACAATCCTAGACAAATCAGGAGAAAAACATACAATTCCAGTACCAACTCCTCCAAACTATCTGATTAACATTTCCTGAAACTATCAAGATATCAAAAACAAGAAAAAACTGACAAATTACCGTAACTATAAGGAGCTTAAGGTGGCATCACAGGTGAATTTCATGTGGCATCCTGGAGGGGATCCTCAAGCAGAGAAAGACATTAAGTGAAAACTGAGTAAATGATGGACTTCCGTTAGAAGTCTTATATCTTATATATACCCTGGTTCCTTAATTGCTACCGACACACGATACGAGTGCAGAATGTTAATAATAGAGAAAAATGGGTGCAGGACATCACACCCCATTTCCACCATCCCGGTTAATCTAAAACTAGTCTTAAACTAGAGCCTGCTTCTGAGAATGAATGAACAAGTCATGATGAACGTAGCTTTGGGACTTACTGCGAAATGCGTTATCGTCGTGCTCCCTATGTTCTGGGCACCACTACACGTGCGGCTCTCATGCTTTTGTTTGTTAATTTGGTTGATCTCAAATCCCATAGCAGTGTCATCATTATTAAAGATGGTAACACATGCACGATGATGAGCACTGTGGCTTGAATCCAGGAGGCCTCAGCGATTACTTGCAATGATGGTGGTGACAGAGATAATGGTGGTTAAGTTTTGCTGTAAAACACACACACACACACACACACACACACAGAGAGCATATTCTGATAGAGGGAGGTGTCGAGTGGCTCTCCTACTCTACTCTGAGGCTTTTCTAGGATGTGTTTCTGGATGAAGTGAGTCCTTGATGATGTTAGGGGAAGAAGGCTGCATTTTTGTGAAGAGACCAGCATAACCAAAGGCTCAGAGCATCAGTCAGAGAAGTCTTCGAAGGGTTCTGCAGCTACAGGGGATCTCTTCTGCTTTGGCCAGCTCACACAGGGGAGGCTGAAAGCAGAGAGGAAAAGCAGCGTTGGTGCTCAACAAGGACCATGTCATAGAAGGCATTGAGTGTGAGGCCAAGGGGCCCAAATTGTTTTCTGCAGATGAGGGAAAGAGGGAAAAGCTATGCAAATCTTCTCCTGAGAGAGAAGCTATCACATTTGCACTGTGAGTAGCCTTGCTCTGGCTACAGCGCACAGCAGGATTGGTGGGCAACCAGACAGAATGCTGTAAGGCCAGGCGACTGAAGCTGTTCAAGAAGCACGGCATGGTGGGGGGGGGGGAGCAGTTAGAACCATCTAACTTCCTAAAACAGCCACTCTTGTGTGAAGTGCCTGTTCTCAGTATTCTCTCCTTATGTGTATTAGCTATAAAGGTGGAAGCTAACTTTGGTACAGAAATGCATCTATAAGCCAGAGTGAAACATTTCCTTTATGACTGATTCTTATTCCAGCCTACTTTGCCAGTAGAGAAGAACGCGAGCTGGCCATGAAAAATTGGTAAAACAGCAGGACACACTATTTTAAAGCTAGCCTTCTCTCTCTTTGACATGAAGCCATAGGATTTTGTAGATTTCCAGATTTTATTTCCTCTTTTCACCACGGACAATCAAAACCTAAGCTGTCTGATGTTCTAGTTCCTCAATATGGTAGATGGCATAGGCAACCAATGTTGGAGTTTTGGCCTAGGAATTCTTGCCCCAGCTTGGCAAAACATGCCAGTGGTGGGGGCCGGAGGGTTAGCTCAGTGGTTCCGGCGCCTGCCTCGCAAGTGCAAGGTCCTAAGTTCGATCCCCGGTAACCACATATAATGCTGGGCGTGGAGACACGCCCACCAACAATCAACGCCACATACCACAATGCCAGACGTGGTGGATGTTTTTCTAGCTTTTGAATATAGAAAACCTTAAGGAAATATAGGCAGACTTACACCATAACATTGAAACAGTTTTGGTTCTATTATTACTAGGAACTCCGTTTATATCCTACAATATGTCCATTATCTCTCAGATTTGGATTAGCTCATTCATCACAGAATTCACTGCTAAAAAGATCTCTTTCCCACTACGCATCTCTTAGTTATCTATTCATTTATGCATCCATCCACCACTCAATCTACGCATGACCTTTATTTTCTCTTTACCTTTCTTTGTTTTTCTTCATCACCATCATCATCCAGGTTATGTGTTTCACTGTGTGTTTCACATTGTCCTTTATGTCCGGGTTCAAACTGTTCTCCCTGTTACAGATTCTATGTTTGGCATATAATAATCTCAACTGTTAGGTGTTAATACATCTCTTCCTTGCATGCAAACTGACTGAGCCATATACTTGAGCTACTTTTCTCCAATCAGGAAAGCTGACTGCCTTTTTAGCATAGATATTTTCTTTAAAAAAAGTAACAAGACAATTCTGGTAAATTCTTGATGAATAGACTTCCAAATACAACTTGGTAGCAGTGGCGCAGGCAAACAAACCTTCTCCAGCCTCTCTTGAGCCATGTGGATGACACATTAACCCCAATCTGGCTAAAGCTTATTGGATTCTGAGTCTTAGCATTTAGCACATGGTGTAACATAGAAACTAGACATTTGCAGCACAAATATTGTCTTTCATGACATTCTGGAAGTTGATTAGGAATCAGTGATAATTTAATGTTTTGCTAGTTGGAGTATAATGCATGGATTAACAACACTGACACTTAGGAGGTGGCCCACAGTGTAGAATCTCATGCCCCACCTTGAACCTATTAAAGTAAAATCTTCATTTTAATTAGATTGAGGTGATTCATTTGAGAATCACTGATCTCATCCAGTGGTTATGAACCTTAACTGAAGATTGGAATCATCTAAAGAACTTTTAAAATTATTGATACTAGAATCCCAGAGCTAGAGATTCAGACTTATTTTATCTGGGGGTATTGCCTGAATATTGAGCTTTGAATAGCTTCCCATGTCAATCAAATAATAAGCCAAGGTTGAGAACCATTGATTGAGTCCAACTTTCTCACATAAAATAGATAAAGTTGTTATTTCTCCAAGGGTAGATGTTTACTTCTGAGCCTTCAGTAGCTCTCTATAAAGGAAGAGAGAGAGAATTGAGAAACTTTTATTAATTTTCTTCCTACATTTTCCTTCTTTTCATCTTTTCCTAAAAGTCTCACTCTTTCTTCACTCTTTCCTTACGCACAGATTCCTCCAAACTTATATCCATGACACACAGCGGCTCCCAGTAGCTATTTTTATGCCTTATGATTCTCCCAGCCTTCCAGAGCTAATTAGACCAAGTGCAGAATCAAGTTGGAAGAATCTGATTATATTTTCTAGGTATCAGTGATTTCAGTTTTTGGCCTCCTAAAAGGTGTTGTGGGGTCACATTTTCTATCATGAACACTGGGAGCAGAGAAATGCTGTGAATAGGCAGAGAAGAACCAATGAATCAAGCTCATGAAGAGAATTCGGGAGGGAAAGTAGAGACAATCAGTTACTGGGTTTATTTATGACTTCAGTCCTGGCTTCCAGGCCTTTCCCTGGGCTCAATTGAATTTCCCACCCCATCATTTCCTGAAGTGTCACTATTCCTGATATGCTACCTGCAGTTTTCCTTAAGCCAGCTCAAGTTAGCTTAAATCAGGTTTTTAAAAGTCCTCGCTATTTCAGTCCTATTTTCCTGCCTCTCATTAGTGCAAATATGTCAGGTCATCAATGTGCTCATAGTTAAGGGAGAAATTAAAGCCATCCAACCTGAAGGGGGGATAAGGAGTATCTGGAAATCAGTGGAATTCTTTTTCTCATTGGTATCGAGAGTGATGCAAACACGTCTCTGATTGAGGCCACTTTCAAATGGTCACTGGCCATTTCCCCTGACTGAGTACCATGTCACAGATAGGAAATCTGAGCTCAGTTGACTGACGTTTCCTTTGGCTGCACAGGAAAGTGGTGCAGTTTGAATCTAGCCCCCCCTGGTTCCATTTAAACTTTTGCCTGGGAAGTTGCAGGGACACTGGCAGGCAGGTGTGGAAGGCAAGAAGATGGGAGAGCAGGGACCAGGGATGAAAGGCCTTGTTTGTTTGTTGTCCACCAGACAACTGAGCTTAGATCAGATTAATCAGTCAGAGAATCTCTTCCCAGGTTTCGTTGGGAGACATTTTGGCTTGGAGCTACTTAGAGGCCAGCTTGAAAGCTGTTTGTGTTGCTTTTATTCCATGACAATGATGGGTCACGCTACCTTCCCAGTGACAGACTCAAGTAGTCCCTTCCCTGAAACATCTGTGGATAACAGTACAGTTACCCTTTCGAAGTGTGCTGTACTTTCCAGTGCATCCTTGAAAATATTTAGGGCCACTTGGCTCAGGACATTCCAGGGCCCTTGGAAAATACAGTGACAAGTATCTCCTATAGCTCAGATTATTGTCCCTCTTTGCTTTACATTTGAGCAAAAAGCCAGGTATTAAAAATAGTTTTGTGTGTTTATATAGTTTCAGTTCGTGGTTTCAATGGAGTTTCTGGGCAAGCAGTGGAACTAAAGGACTGTCTTCTGTCACCACATGGGAATAGAATCTTTGTAGATGTGGCAGTGACCACACTGCCTTGATAAGCCTCAGACTTGCATCAAGAATATGTCTCCCAGGAGAGGCCAGGATTCATTGAATATTCTCATTGCAACTTGATAATTATAGGTATGAGAGGGCGCATCTTGCTTTGGTTATATGAATTTATCATAAATGTATTAAGCTACTCATAAACCTAAAATCTTTCATTTAGGATATTCCAGGCTGGTGTGAAAATTCTTCATCTTTATTTGGATCAAAGAGAGCCTAAAGCCCTGGGTTTCTCTGTGATGTATACCCCTTGGGGACTAAAACTTCTGTAATATTCCTCCAGTGTCTATCGGGAGCCGGGCTAGGTGCTCTAGTGACAGCCTCGGGGCCTCCTGCAATCCTGAGTTTTCTCCCTGAAACGTGTTCCTCCCTGTCCTTTCTGAGCCTCACTCATTTGCAAGACACATCTACCTCTTCCTGCTGAAGCCTGTACCTCCCGGCCCGCCGCGAGTACTTTCTGAGCATTCTTGACGTGCGCGCATTTCTCCGCATGCGCGGGCTGGTCTCCCACCAGACTGCACTGCGTCTGTTCCTGAGGAGTGCACGCTTCTGGACCAGGCCTCCTTCAGTGCAGACAGCCTGCTTTACTTTTTTTTGGTTCTCCACTTTTTGCTTGAGCTCAGAACAGGCTGCTCATGTCATAGTCAATTGAATCGTGTGACTCTTTATTTACACATAGCTGCTTGATTTCTTATTCTCCATCCAAAAATGAAAGCGACAAAGTCCATGGAGAAAACATCACTTGTCTCTCAGTACCTGCAGGGTTTTGGCAGCGCTTAGTAACAGTCTTTTCAGGAATACAAATTTATATTCTAATTTTCCAAATATAAATATGCACAAAAATATCTGGTGAGATATAGGAAAGGATTCCTTTTGGCATATCGCTTAGATTTTCTAGAACATGTACATAATGGATGCACTCACGTCCAAAAGTATCCTCCTGAAGGTATCTCTAGACTACACTTTCATGGGAGGACTACACAGACCTATGTGTAAATAGATGGAAGTTAATTACTTTTAAACATTTTGTTTATTCAGGTGTTCATTTTTTTTCAGACAAGAGTCTTACTTTGTAGTTTAGGCTGGCCTTGAGCATACTATGTAGCTCAAGTTGGCCTTGAACTCATGGCTGTCCTTTTTCCTCAGCCTCCCAAGTGCTGAAAAACTAATTCATGCAATGAAACTTGGTAATGAAGTGTATATTAAAGTAGTCCTTTCATTAACACTAAAAAACATGGATTGCCATTGAATGTGTATTTACAAGATAGAGTATTCGTGATAGCAAAATTACATTGTTCTTAATATGCAGTGTATTTGTAACTAATTTAATCACCACAACTCTAATAATTAGTTCCATTTTATATAAAAGAAAAAATAGGGCAAAGAAAAGCCAACCATTCAAAATGGTCTGGCTGGATAAAGGTTGAACTTGGATTCCTTCAGTATTACCTCAGAAATTGTTACAGGAATTCTGAGCCCCCTTCTAGAGTGGAGGAATCAGAATCTCTGAGGTTGTATCCCAGCTATCCATACTGAGCAATTACAATACCCCTCTGGTCTAAGAACCACTGTGCTCATCAGTTTTATGTCACCATTTTTTTAATTGAATTCTTTATTGGTACAATTTATATACATCTCAAAATCACATATAACATTGGGAAATTTGTACCAGTATATGTCACCATTTTTGAAGGAACCACAAAACTCTATTAGCTGAGGTGGGACTGAGCTAGGAAAGGGGTGAGGAAGATACTTACTTTAACTGGTTACTTATTGAGCTCTTTGAATGGTTAGACCTACCTATACTGTACTACTTTCATTTTGATCAGTTTTAAAGGTCAATAGAAAGCACTAGGTAGGAGGATGAAGGGCCACTTTTATTGGTTTCGCTTCCCCCCATACTTTTTTGTATTAATGAGAAAACAAAATGATCAATATATGCTATTTAAAAACTGCACTTCAAAATGTGTCGCTTAACAAAGAATGCCAGGCAAGTTTTCCCACCGGAGAGCCAAACTCTGTGTCTGCCACAAAACCGTAAAAAGTTTCTTGTGGCAAAACAAATGATTCTCTTATCACCTAAGGAGCTGCCCCTCCTCTCCCAAAATTGGTAGCATCCATCACCGTCTGGCCAGACCTGCTAGCTTTTCAATCCTGCAGCCCGGGGCAGTAATTGGCATAATTTCCCTGAGATAACGTGGAGGTTAATGAGGTGCAGGGAGGTCTAGGCCATCCACTTTCATTTGCCGCCCAGGACAGGAACAGGGAACACACAGGGACTCTGTGAGAATGGGAAGATCAGCAAGAAACAAGAATGCAAAAGGGGGCTGGTATGTGGTGGCTGCAAGCTGAGTCTGGAGGGAGTGTAGAACCCCCCGTACTGGCCAGTGATGGCCGATGGCTCCTCTAGATCCCTAGGAACCCTAATTCTCCTGCCAGTGAGGAGGGGCCAAGGTGCATCCCAGCACGTTCTCACTCTGTAGCACGGTTGGCCTTCCTTGAGACTAAAACAACAGTAACAGAAACACACGGTGGTTTCCAACACTCACGCTTTGCAAGAAGCCACAGCAACAGTTTTATTGAAAAAAAAATGATTCTGCATAACTGGATGACTGGTCCCCTTGGAGAAGATCCAAAAGCAACTGCAAAATGCAAGGTTCCTTGAGACCCAGTTATTAGGAAATTTGTTTAGCATTGGTTAAAGCAGTTGTTAAAGCTCATGTGACTCTGGAAACTTTTATTTTTTTCCTTTCTCTTTTAAAACTTGCTTCACTTTCTGGTCGCTTCTGACAGAGCAGGGTGCTGTGTTTTATTTATTGTAACTAACTTGGGAAACTCTAGCTTCCCAAGGAATGTCTCTGGAGGCACACTGTTAAAGTGTTAGGAATGTGTTCATTTACTCTATCAGCGTTTGCTGATTGTGTAGCCACACCCTGGGTCACATATTGGATTTGGAGATAGAGAGATAAAATAAATATTGGAGGCACCCTGAATGCACTCTCAGTCTGGGAGGCAGGGGATCCTCAGCAAGCGATACAAAAGGGATAAAAAGCCAGCTCTATAGAACCGGTCTAAGGATTAAGTGCACAGAACCCATGTGGCACGAATCTTCTAACAGAGAGGAGAAAGTGAGCTCAGAACAAAGACCGACAAGTGTGGTGACTGACAGTTCGGATTAGTAGTTGGGGCCAGCAGCAGGCTGAGAAGCAACCAAGGGTCTGTCCGAGCCACATAACACTGGGGTCTGTGAGAGAGGAGGAGAGAGAAAGGGCTTCTGAGTCCTTTTTGGGGGGATAGGGAATGAATCGGATGAATTTTCCATGAAACCTGTATGCACTGGATTATTTGTCTCCGCAAAAGATTTCTCCAATTCTAAGCCTAGTGCACGTGAAGGTGCTTTTTACTTGGAAATAGGGTCTTTGCAGAAGTAATTATTAAAATAGAGTCATTGGTGGTTCACACCTATAATCCCAGCACTTGGGAGGCAGAGACAGGAGGATTGCTGAATTCGAAGCTTGCCTGGGTTGCATAGTGAGCTCAGAGCCAGCCTGAAGTACAAAGCGAGACCCTGTCTCAAAAAAAAAAAAAAAAAATGGGGTCATTAAGAGGACTCAAAATCCAGTGGTTGTGTCCTTACAGAAAGAGGAGAGAGACTCATAGAAAGAGGCATGCAGAGAAGAAAGCCAGGTAAGGACAGAGGCCAGGCTTGGGGGGACACAGCTGGGAGCCAAGGTCATTTGCACCCACCAGAAAGTGAGGAGAGAGGCTTGAGTTCCATTTCCCTTCAGGACTGACAGAGGGAATCGACTCTGAAAGCACCTGGATTTTGGAATTTTGGCTTCTAGAGCTGAAATGTCTGTTGTCTTGAAGACACCTACTTATGGTGCTTTGCTGTGAAGCTTTAGGTACTGAACACACAGTGTCTCACAGTTCAGCACTATTTGAGCTGAATAATATTGCACAGGAAAGGAAGGAGGGTACTAAACACTGTGCAGTGCTCACAGTATCCGTGGCCTCTGCTGATGGATTACTAGAAGCACTGCTGCCATCTCCTCTAGTTGAAATGAACAAAAAACATCTTAAAAGACAGACAAATAGGGTCGGAGATTTAGCTCAGTGGTTCCAGTGCCTGCCTCACAAGCGCAAGGTCCTGAGTTTGATCCCAGTAACCACATACAATGCTGGGCATGGTGACTCATGCCCACCAGCAATCAGTACCACACACCACAGTGCCAGGCATAGTGTCTCATGCCTGTAATCCCAGCACTCAGGAGGCAGAGACTGGAGGATTGCTGAGTTTGAGGCTTGCCTGGGCTACATAGCGAGCTCAGGACCAGCCTGAAGTACAAAGCGAGACCCTGTCTTTAAAAAAAAAAAAAAAGACAAACATTCCCTGGAGGGCCACTATCTTCCCTGGCTGAGAAGTACTGTGCTAAGCCACTGCTCATGGTTCATTCAATTACTTATTCATCTATTTACTTTTAGTTATTTGTTATTAGAGTTGTGTATTCCGTAACTACTTAGAATAGATTCTGGTCCAGACATCTTTGTAGGCTATGGGAATACAATGGAAACAGGGTCTTTACATTCATGAAGCTCATGGCGGAAAGAAGTGGCACAGGTTCCCATCAAACAATCACATAAACCCTTACGAATGTAAATACACATTCGGGAGATAAATACACTTCTAGGAAAGTATGTAACCAAGGGCAACCATATGCTTGGAGGGAGGTCTGATTGGAAGTTTGAACTTTAGGGGTGACCTGGCATCAATGCAGGTTACATGGCACCAGAAGAGTGGAGCCATAGCAGGAGTAGCGGAGAGGTAAAGACACACCCATGACGAGTTCATTCTGGACTCCGCTGTGCCCACAGGGATGCCATTCTGCTGTGTGGCTGTGGATTCTGGCTCTATCAGTGCCACAGGTAGATATGTAGTTTCTGGAAGACACTATCTGGATTTTCATGGTTTAGTGAAGTGTTGTCCAGAGGCTGTCATGTCAGCTCATAAAAAATGTTCAGAAATCTATATTTATGCCTGGAAGCTTTCTGGCGAAAATAGCACATTGTCCTACAAGACAGATGCAGCCAACCCTTCCAGGGAGTGCGATTTTCCCTGGAAGGCCCTTCTGGAGATGGACGTGCTGCCTCGCTGCCTGCTGATTTATGCCCTGAGCTGTGTGGGCCTCAGGTCTGGAGCAAACTACACCCCAGTTTCCACAGCACCCTGCCCTACTGCCCTCATGTTGTGCTTTTCTATAACACAGTTCAGATTCCAGTCATCCCAAGCAAAGGAGTAGCAATGAGAGCCTCAGTGGCTTCCGTCCCAGAACTTTGGCCCCTAGGTGCAGCTCACTGGGTAAACTGCTCCATGTCTAGAATTCTCTGCCTTCTCTTCTGTAAAGTGGGGTGAAGTCCCTTTGACCCAGAAGCTTGGGAATTCTACTCTCAGGTCCAGCGAGAGGCCAGTGTGGGTGACCCACCCCTGAAATCGTGACACTCTGCAAAATGCGAGCCAGATGAAAGCACGGGCATTGGAAGCAGTAGATTCAGCACTGACTCCTGAGGCTACTTCAGCTAAGCCTTGATTTCCTAACTTGTAAAAAGGAACTGATCCTGTTCAACCTCACCGTGTCAATAAGCTTAGAACCGTACACATGAAAGGTTCTTAGCAGCAGCCCCGATTCGATGCAGAGCTCTAATTACCAATGCAACTATGCACTTTGGGAGTTCGTAAAGAGCAAAAGGAAAAAAGAGAACTCTCCTGGAAGTTGAAGAAGCTGTTTCTGGGTTTCCGGGCAGCTGGTGCCCCTGAGCCTGCTTGGGCGGCTGCCTGGCTCCACACTTCTGTCCTCTTTCATCCTCAGCACCTGGAGCCTCTCCTCTGCTTCTTCCTAGCAATGTCTCTCACAACTGCCTCTTCCTTTCCACTGTCCCTTACTCGCCTCACAGAAAAAAGGCAGGGGGTAGGGCTTCTTTGCCTCCATTCAGGGGACTGATTCATGGATGCAAGTCCCACTCGATGCTGCCTCTGGGCTGAGAGGCCCCATCACTCCCGGTGAAGTCCTCCTTTCATGTCTTTCTGCTCCTTTAAAGTTGCCCCTTTCTTACAACTTCTTACCACTTGATTCCCACACTTCCCTGGCTCTTGCTGTATCCACTGCTTGGCCCGTGGGCTCAGTGTAGGTCAGTGTGCTCATGGGCCTCTCGGGCCTCTGCACAGAGTCTGGCTCAGGGCATGCCTTCTTTTCTTCCTTCCTTCTGCAAGGAACACCCTGGTGTCTTCACTTGTCAAGCATTGTTCCAGGAGTTGGATTCAGAAGCAGCTGCACTGCCAGGATGATGCTCTCGGAGCCTCATATTGTCTGGTCGGGAGACAGTTACTGTACAATGTGAAATCAAATATACAACACATTAACAAGTTTGGACAGTCTCCCTGTAGAAAAATAAAGTGGAATAATCCCAAAGAGAGTGTTGGGAGAAGCTGTGTTCAAAAAGGAGAGTCAGCCCCTGGTGGTAACTTAGTGGGATTGGCGTGGAGATTACGGATGGGCGTTCTGAGTGTGGTGTGGAAGCCTATCTCCCCTTCTGCATGGCAGTATAATCTACTGTTTTAGAAAATTCATTCAATCTAAGCTCTTCCTCTTTACCAAGGATAATATCTTCCAGGCCTATTATAATCAGTTATTTCAATTTGGATGCTTAAAACAAAAATTTTTTTTCCCACATAGCATTGCCTGTGTCTAGATGTTCCTCAAAGTCTCATGCAGTCATAAGTTGAACTTTTCCAGAGGCAGCTGGATCCAGAATGTGGGACCCTGGGATTGAAACATGGTGTAATGCTAGGATCAAGGGCACTAGGATTAAGAGTGAATGCTACACACCCTAAGAAGCCTGGATATAATATAAGGAATAGAAAGATCTGTGTGCTTGCTTTGATATCTTCCTCCTGCCATGAACTCTTTTTCCTCTGCCATGCAAACCAACCTTGGAGCCAGCCAATTATAGACTGAAACCTGTATAGACTATGAGCTAAATAAACCTTTCACCCTTTAACTTTAGATGTCAGATATTTTGTCTCAACAATAAGAGAAAAGTGACCAAGATACCACAGTTGTAGAGGCCATTCATCTGAGCTGACAATGTCAGCATGCCCGTACTTCCCTGAAGGGTCCAGCAGCTCCTATAACTGCAGGTATTCCTTAGCTTGAAGCAGCATCACCTAAATCTCTGCTTCCGTCTTCACGGGACTTCTCTTGTGTGTCTGCGTGTTCTCTTCTGTCTTTTACAGTGTCGTATACCAAAAGTTGTCCTTGGATTTAGGCCCATCCAGATAATCCAGGATGATCTCAACTGGAGGTGCTTAATTATGTAAGGTTTTCCAAATAAGGTCATATTTGCTGGTGCTAGAATTTAATGTATGGGGATATAGCCTGGGGGAAGGGCTCACCATTCAACTCATTACAGAAAGTCCAAGAAGGGATTCCTACCTCACCCCTCAATCTGTATCTATTCCTTCAGAGGATTTGAGGTTCCATACATGGATCTCTGTTGGGATTAAAAAAAGAATTAAATCCACACCCTGTTTTCTTTTAAAGTATTTGAAGATCCAGTGCCACTTGATTTACTTATTAGGTACGACCAATTTCTGCCTCCTGTAAGACTGGTTCAGTACCCGTCCTCCCTCCCTAAACACCCTCAGCTCTGTGTTTCTCTATAAAAACAACGAAACTTATCACAGAGCTAGGGGTGGTTTTTCTGCTCTGGACAAGACCTGTCTGCCTCAGGCTCAATGTGGCTCTGCACAGGATTTAGAGCAGAAGGACATAATCATTCCCAGGTGAAAAAACGTCCACGTGACCATGTCTGCCCTGCTGGTCCAGAAAACAGAGGAAAGAGCTCAGGGCATGGGCTCCCACTGAGCTGTGTTTTCGTTTGTGTTTAACTCACATTCTTTTTCTTTCTGTGATTGAAATACACACACACACACACACAGTGCAAACAAACATGAAAGTAAAAAAATATAAAATGCATGTCCTTTTTCCCTTTTTTCTTTTGCCAAATTCCTTTCTTACATGTATATATTATATTCTCTCTAGAAAGTATACATCTATCCAAATAGTGGCAGGCACATTTGTATGCATAGCTAGAATCATTTTATTTTATATTTTATATGTGTTTATGTTTACATATAAATACTTCTTAGTATGGAAAAAGGCTCATATTTTCTCATGGCTCTCACATTGCTTTCTTCCTCATGGTCTTTTTAAGAAATTTTTCTTTTCGTGAATGTATTGGCGATACTTCATTTCAATAGCTACCAAAGACTTTATTCAGTGGATATACCATCATTTGTGTACTAGCTGACTGATTTCTGATGGATTGAATCACTTTTGAGAATTAACTTTCTGACTCTCATCCCCCTGCTGTTCTTTCCTCTGCAGCTGGCCACACAGTAAATGTAAGCAAAATACAATAAGCATGTAAATAATATTATTTATACACATGATAATATACATTCTATAATTATACAGCAATATATGCTATAGTTAACAATTTCTATAGATATGTATCACTTATTTGTTAGATTTCAGAGTGATTGTAATCCTTATTTTATTGATAAAACGGTTTTAGTCTCGGATATGCAAAAAGGGAAATCAAGGTTTCGTTAGTGAGGATTCTAACTCGAAGCCACGGGAAGTCAGTTTTGTGTCCTTTTTTAAATGTTGAATCACACTTCCCATGGTTTTACTTTTTCTTTGACAGTTTGGCACAGCCCACAGCCCTTTAGTTCCAGCCCTAGCAACATGTCTGGCCCAGCTTCTCTTTCCGACTCAGTTATTTGTTCTTAAAGAGCAATGGGAACCGGCATCTTTATGGTTGAGTAAGTGCAGAGGGCTAACGTGTCCAGCCTGGCTGACTTCCTGCGGGACTGTGAACCCCACACCCTCCGGGTCGTTGGATGTCTGCGGTACTTCCTGCTCAGTCTACTCCAGCTAGCACACTTGGAGGGAAAAGAAAAAATAAACTTGGCCCGGATTTAGCCTGTCTTCACTCCTGGGTGGGCCCAATAGCTGTGTGGCTGAGGTCACACGGCTCCTGGCACCAGTCATAATCTCCTGCTCTTTAGAAGATACACACAAGGGAGTGGCCCGGGCTCGTCTCATTGTCACAAGGGCACATTAAGCAGAGTTGTGCAGCTTTAGAGAGCTAGAGGGATAGAAGCCTGGCTGTGGATTCTGGGTTCCAGCTTCTGTGACTTGGGAAAGCCCCTCATCATTTTGGCTTCTGTTTCTAACCATCGGCTGGAGTTGACACTAACGCACATTGAGTCTCCTTTATCTGAAATACGTGGGGCCATAACCGTGTTAGATTCCACTGCTTTATTTTGGCATGTTTGCATATATATAATGAGATGCTTTGAGGCTGAGACCCAAATCTGAAGATAGAATTCATTCATGTTTTATAGTCTTTATATAGAGCCTGAAAGTACTTTTATGTAATATTTTTAATAACTTTGTATTTGAAACAAAGTATCATGCTATGGATATTTTCATGTGTGGCAATGTGTCAGTGATCAAAAGTTTTCAAATTTCAGAGCCTTTCAAGTTTTAGATTTTTGAATTAGGAATGTTTAATCTCTACTCTTATTTTTGAATTGGTTGGAGAGTAAATTAAAATGAGCAAGTAAAACTTGGAGGGCGGTGGTCTCACACATTGCTGGGTTTTCAGCTCTTCCGGGAACTTGATGACACCCTGATGCCCAGGCCACACCGCAGAGCAATTAATTTAGGCCATCTGTAGTGGGACCAAGGAAATGGCACTTATAATCCCAGCCAAACAATCCAGGATCCAGTGTGCAGCCGACGCTGAGAGCAGAGGTCTAGCACGGGGCCCACCTCAGGCTCTGCTCCTCGCTTGTCTCTGAATGGTTTCTGAAAAGGTCTTGGCTGCATGAACCAAACAGTCAGAAGACTTGCAGTGATGCCCTTTGCAACACACACACACACACACACACACACACGCACGCACAGTCATCTCCAGCTTTCTCAGCTCTGGAATAGTCTAATCCCCTCATGAACTGGTAAACTGACCAGAAAGAAGTTTTTTTCATCCCATGTGTGTATATGACCACTAGAGTCAGGGGAGGAAATCCTAGGCAAGCTGGAAGAATCAGAGGATGTGTTTCTCCTGGCACAGTGCTGTTGGGGCTAATAGGATTGAGAGTGAGAGTGAGTGACTGTGGGAAAAGCTGGTGCTTTGTGTGTGCTATTCATATACATACACACACACATATATGATTTATGGCACTAGCAAAGAGCTGCGCAGAATTCATTGACATCAGAGGCAATTAATGCTCCATACTCAAAGATGGAGGGTACTCTTAGCAGGCTCTGTGGTCTCTGGACATAAGGACAGCCAGGCAGGGATGGGATGTCTCTGCAGGCTGAGGTGCCACAGGCGGCTACTTCCTGCTCTTTCAGATCTCCTTCCCTGGCAATTCCAGGACCAGGGGACTCTGGAACACAGAGCCCGTCACTTGTCCCTCTACTCCACCACCAGACTGGGTAAAGAGCCACATGTGCCTTTCAAAAGTAGAACAACAATCTGCCTGCGTATGTGTGAGTGTGTGTTTGTGTGTTGCTGCCTGTGTCTGGATGCAATTAACAAATATTTGCAAATACTGAACACGTGTGAAGAGAGGGAGACATGAAGGGGACAAAGCAGACACCCTTGTTTCTGAAGGGAAAGCATCTTGACACACCCTGTGTTTGAAGCCAGGCTCGCACGGCTTCTGTAGCTAGTCCTGGACTCTTGCTTGATCTTTTATTCTCTGTGTCTCGCTCTTTTTAAAAGATGGAGACATAGGTGCACCCATATTCATAGCAGCTCAGTTTGTGATAGCCCGACCTGGGAAACAACCCAGATGCCCATCAACTAGAGATTGGATAAAGAAGATGCATGGGTTTTTTTTAATAAAATGGAGTATTACTCTATCATAAAGAATGACAAGTTTCATTCATTTATGTGCAAATGGATACACCTTGAGGACACACTAATTAGTGAAATAAATAGACCACAGATATGCAAATACTGTACCTTTTCTCTGGTATGAGAACCTGTAGATGTAAATGAGTTCTAGAATATATGATAGTTTTTTTGTAAAATAGGAAATATTCAAAGGGAATGTGGTAGGGCAATGTAATGAAGGGAAAGAATAAATATGATTTGGAAAGAAAAAGAAATAACATGTATGTAAGGGGTGGATGGTTGGGGGTGGGTAGGGATATGGGTAAATATGAGAATGAACTTGTGTCATATACTGGTACTATTTCCCCAGTGTTGAGTATTGAGCTGTATATAAAATATACCAATAAAGAATTCAAATATTAAAAAAAAATGGAGATCCCTTTCAGTGTTGAGACTGAGATCAGAAATAATGTAATCCAAACTCCCAAATCATCACAACTGCTCAGTCTGTGACATTTATTTATCATTATCATCTCAGTTAGTTCTCAGTGTAAGGAGAGGTGAAAACTTCTGTGAAAGGCTTTCTGTATAGCAAGCAGTAATTTTCCTTCTGGAATTGTAATGAACTAGACTGGAGGTCGTGGTGTCAGGCTAGTGTTACCCAGGATGGAGGACACAGATGTGTCTGGGAGTGCACATGCCCACGTTATATTTTTCACTGATGGAAGGAGAGTCACAGTAACACAAACGACTGGTTGAACATTGGCGGAATGATGTGTGAAATTAAATAGGAAAAACCCTCCTAATTGCTGTCGGAACACTCTTCCAGGTTTTATTATCATGAACTGCCTAAAGTGAAATATATCATCAAGAGAGAAGAAAACAAAATAAAAAGATCCTTTAAGGAAAGAGTTGGAACTAATTTGCAATTCATTTCTGCTAGACACCATCCACAAGTCACCAAATTGAGTGGCCACTGGGTGAGACCGTCAGGTGTGACTTTCACATGTGCACATCAACACTTACACACTCACACGCACGCTCACCTAGTCCCCACTCAACACAACCAAGGCAGCTCTCAAAGTGGATCATCCTATCAAGTGCTCACAAGCCAACAGTCTGCAGCTGGGATCTCCGTTGGGCACCTGTGGGAAGCAGATTAGCGGGAGTTAGAAACTCTCAGTCAGGACTCTAGTCCACCCGTGGATTTACACCTCCTCGTGCTATCCCATCAAGGGATACTGACGAGCTTTATGCCAACAAGACAACTGGGATTGTGACTGGAGAGAAGCTACCTTAGAGTGGGGAACCATGGCTCCTGCGTTGGTCTTGCCCCTCCAGCTGTGTGACTCCACTAGCGTCAAAGAAGTCCTGAGCAAGCAGCTGCTTCTAGTTGAGAGTTCACTTGAAGATCGGAAGTGGGGCCACGTGTGAAAGTCTCCAGAGCACAGCCAGGCCCAGACTAGGGAATGTTCTCCTCTGCATCTTTTCCTTCTCTCTGCCGAAACTGTGAACATAGGAGGGCTTGGTTTTACTTTCTTTGGCTTGAGAGCAGCTTTTTGACAGAGGTCAAGAATTTGGAGACACAGAAGACAGCCACGCGGAGGAAGACAAACAAAACTGACACCAAGCAAAATGCAAAGGTATTCAAGATGTGGGCTCCAGTTTTCACTCCAGTGCTTGAAGCTTGCCAAACATTGAGCTTTGAGGAGGAAGAGAGAGAGAGAGAGAGAGGGAGGGAGAGGGGGAGGGAGGGAGGGGGGGGGAGAGAGAGAGAGAGAGAGAGAGAGAGAGAGAGAGAGAGAGAGAGAGAGAGAGAGAGAGAGAATGAGAATAAATCTGATTTGTACTCAACAGGGCCAAAAATAATGTTGCCCTCTCTTACAGAAGAAAACAGAAAACCCTGCCATTTCCTCCCGCTTGGATGTCCTCTTTCCTTGACTGGAACAGGCAGGGTTCACCTGGGCTCAAGCCTGGGAAGAGACAATGAACCCAAAAAGTCAGATGTGATGAGGACAATGACTGGGGCCTGGGTGAGGGGACAAAAAAGCCGAAGGCTTGGGCTGGAGATTTAGCTCAGTGGTTCTGGCGCCTGCCTAATAAGCACAAGGTCCTGAATTCGATCCCTAGTAACCAAATACAATAATACTGGATATGGTGACCCACGCCCACCAGCAATCAGTGCCACATACCGTAGTGCCGGGTGTGGTGGCTCACGCCTGTCATCCCAGCACTTGGGAGCAGAGGCAGGAGGATTGCTGAGTTCCAGGCTTGCTGGGCTACATAGTGAGCTCAGGGCCAGCCTGAACTACAAAGTGAGACCCTGTCTCAAAAGAAAAGAAAAAGCAGAAGGCTTAAGCCTGGAGGAGGGTCTAGGCATTGGGCAACAGGGCTTCATTTCCATTTGAAAATCACAAATCATTTCTAATCACTAACGGCCTTTTTTCAGCCTTCCAAAATATCTTCTGTGTCCTCACTTTCCCATTCCCACAGCCGCTTCCCTGTTTCTAGCCGTGTTGCCAAATCCTCCTTTCTGGATTCCGTCTCCTGGCTATTTCTATCTTCCTCACATTTTCTAAAATACAACCCTTGTTTTCCAGGGATGCTCCATCTACCATAGAGGACTGTCTATGTTAAATCACTCGGTGTCCGTCTCCCCCTAACTTCAGCCATCTTTCTGAGTTTGTCACCTACTACCTAGCCCTTTGGTATGGCCCATGAACTACGTTTATCCCCTTCCCCAGGTCCCTGGACCCTTGACCATGATGCATGGCAGAAATTTTTTCACTCTGAATTGGTGAGATCCTTCTGAGTTCCAAGTGGTTCCTTTTTTATTTTTTTTTCTAAAAAGGAGGCTTTTTACAAATGTTTTCTCAGTGAGTTGTCAAATTGGCCCTGAACACTGAGTATAATTTCCCCCAGTGGAGGAGTCCAGGGTTCAGAGAAGAGAGAGAATGTGTGAAGCTCTGGGAGCTCATATGCAATGGAGCTGATGCATCCGACTCCTGGATCTGCTTATGATTGGCAACTGCCCAAACTACCCATGTATCCCCTGGGTTCCTGACACCTCTCACGGGCATGCCTCTGCTTCTGAAATAATGAGGGACTGATTCCTGGTGTTGCTGCTGCTGGAGAGAGAGTAGATGTTGCTCTGAAATTTTTGGTCTGTTAAGTTTCTCTACAATAGACAGAAACTATTTTCAGCTCAGAAATCAAACAGGGTGTGATGGTCCCTGTCAATTTCTTTCTGTGAAACTCATATCCCATTGTACACATGGAGGAAAATGCTGATGGGCTAATGAGGACTCACGTGTAGTTGAGGACATCCCAGGAAGGAGAAGGAGGCCCTACAGTGAGCATGCTCGGTGGGAGCGGAAACTTCAATGGATGAAACTTCTGTTGGGTGCTGTGGGAACAAAGTCATGTTATGCTTTTCCCATCCCCCACATAATCCCATTTTTAAGAGCTTTTATTACTGTGATGATACAGTGAAAAGGCAGAGTGATTTCAGACTCTGGATGAGGTCAGTGGACCTTTGCATTAACGAACTCTAAAACCCTAGTTTGGGGTGGGGATCTGCCTCGGTGACACCGTGGCTGCCCTGCAAGCTCAGCTCATGAGTTTGGTCTCTGTATCACACACATAAAAATTAAAACCCTAGTTCTGTATTTAGTAGTCCTGTGATTTTAGATATACTACTGAAATCCTACTCTCTTATTTTTAAAAGGATACACACTTTTCATGTTTTAGAGATTTAATTGTCAGTGCATTTGATACACTTAGAGTTTCTGACACTAATGAACATGATAGATGATGATAGTGATGATGAGGAGGAGGAGGAGGATGTTGATGGTGATAGTTGTTGACCTACGAAGAGTAGAGCACAGTTAGCACCTTCTGCATTCACACTTTAAAGATGCTTTTATTTGTGTAACAGATTATGTCATGACTTGGTTTGCTTGTGGACTTTTCCTTTACAGTTTCGAAAGCCATGAGTGTGTATGCTTTTTTCTTGGGAATCAGGTAGAGTGAGCTTAGACCTTTAGCATATGAACTGCTTTGGAGGCAGCTTTCCTCTGGCGCCTGCTTCTTCCATGGACATGTAAACAACATTGGAACTGATGCCCCTGCTTGTGACCCAGGGTGGACTGGGTTGCATGACATGCTGTGGTAGATACTGTTCCTAAGAGGTGGCAGCCACATGCTCTTTCCATGCCTTGCCACTAGACTCACAAGTGCCCCTTCATAACAGGCATGACTACTAGACATGACCCTAAGGGCATAGTCAGGACCAGCTGCCACCAGATATATTTTCATCTTCTTCTGTCTTCTTGGCGGTGGACTCAGTAGACAAGGCTGGGATGCTAGTGATTCTCCCCTTTTCAACCTGCTCTGAAACATCTCAGGATGAGTGGAAGGTGAGAGAGTCTGGACCTGGGTCACCAAAGGAGACCCAGAGTCAAATTCTTTGGCTCCATTTGTCGCTTTTATTTGTGTGATTCTGAGTCACATCCTATCCTGGGAGGCATCTGGTTCTGAGACAGTAACTTTTGATCTGCAAATTTCTCAGATTCCAAACTTCCAGAGAGACAATTATTTCTCAGGAAATCCTATCTTAATTTATTTATTGTCACAGAAAGAGATTTCTCTCAGGGTTAATGTTCTCAACATTTGAATAAAATAAGTTCTCCTCATATATGCACATGGCTTTATAATAGCTCATCGTCTTCTCATCTTGATGAAAAGATCCTGAATTTTATATAGTGAAGTTTGCATCAATCTTTTATTTCTTCCAGATAGCCCAAGGTTATGATGTTCTCTTGTCTTTCATGGAAAACAAGGCCAGACAGTGCAGAATGTATGAATCAGGTGCAGCTTCAGGCGATACTGAAGTCCTTTTTCATTGTTGTTCATAATTCATTATTAGAAAGATTTATAAATGGCCTTTTCATCAGTGTTTCACACAGCAGATTGGAACAGAAACATAATCTAGTGAAATCTACTAAATTGCTGATATAAGAGGAAAAGTTAGGTTGGGTTTAAGGAATCAAATGTGATCAATAATATTGTCCTAAGAGACAAACACTAAAACTACCAAGACTGTCTCCTCTGGGAGGCCTCCCTGCTTCTGCGGTAAGCACTGGGACTGTGATCGTGCTATGGCATACATCTCTGATCCTCTGCCTTGTTCAGTGGCTGCCTCTTTTAGAACTGCTTAATTTGAAACCCCTCCACTCTCCACTCCATTATCTTGGTGACTTTCCAGTGCACCTCCCAAACTCTCATGTTCTTCCAGTGCTCTTCTCTCCCTGTTGTGCTTTCTACAGGAAGATTTCTGTACAGAATGCTCATGTTGCCCTGATGGAGTCCACTAGACTCAACCACCCAACTGTGTGAACCTCCTTAGCCTGGGACCCCACACGGAGCAGGTCTCTGCTTCCCTGCTTGCTCTTTCACGGCAAGCATTTCATGCAAGAGTGGCTTGCTGTGCTTGGCAGATATTAAGTTAATGGCTTATGAATGAAAGAATATCTGCCCTCCACTGTAGCTCTCACTGGTATCCCAGAGGAAAGTGGCCTTTGTCTTCCATGTATGGAATTAATTCAACTCAACCTTTTTTCTTGGGTTCCCAGTCATCTCTACCCAATGTTTTCCCCCAACTCTCTTGCCAATCTTCTCTGAAGTCATAGCTGTCACCCTATAGTGCAGAGTTTAAAATTATGGGTTTTAGAGTAGAACTTTGTATTCAAATTCAAAATCTGCAAAACATTGCCTAGGAGATCTTTGACAAATGACACAACCTCTGACTTTCTGCCTCCTCATTTAGCAATCCATTCTCTTCACCACTTGACTACCTCCTCAGGAGCTCTTCACTTATAAAATGGATAAGCTAGTACCTTTTCCTTCATGTCACTGTGAGACTATGTAAATAAATATTTGCAAAAGCCTTTGACATACTGCCTGACTCGTTTCAAATGCCTACTGAAAAGAAATGAAATGACTTACATCCCTGATATAATTTGGAGTTCTTAGCATGTTCAAGACCTTCATCTGAGGGGCATCTGGGCTTCAGAAGAGGTGTACAGACTTCTCAAAGAACTAGCTCTGGAGATGGTCCTATTGAAACCACACTACTGCCTGCAAACCTGTGGTGCGACCCAGTGCAATGGTGTTCAGAAGCCTTTCCCTCTACACAGTCAGTTCTTCTGGGTCACAAGTGCCATTTTATTTGTGTGTCCCAACACTTCACATGGTTTGCATCGATGCTGGGAAGTCTGTGTGGTCTCATTCTGCCCCCCACTGGGGCAGGAATGCTCCTTTCAAGTGCAATCACTCCCTGAACTGCACCCTATGCCAGTAGCCCCTGGATATTTCCATCATGCTGAGATCAAATTTGAGTAGCATGGCTCCTTGAACATGGAGCTTTCTGAACTTGAGCTAGCCCAATCCCAACCCCATTCTCCTTTCTTCTGAAGCTGGTTGCCAGCACTCAGCTTGCCCTGAAACCTGAGTCTTTTACCATTGCTTAAAAAATATACCCAAGTAGCATTCTAGTTGGCTTCCCAGATTCTCCACATAGGCCTTGTCATAATACTACACCAACTGGGCTTTTTAGATTTAAATTACCCTAAAATAATGTCCTCTTAAATCCAAATAGAGAAGCGTAATGACTATAGACATCTCACCAAAGAAAAAGAATAAGGTCCAACTGGTTATAAATTTTGCACTCATTTCCTCCATATTTACGAACATTCATAAAAAATTGAGAAATCTCATGAGCTATATGGATGGGTCACTGTATAATTGCCTACAAAGAGTGAAAAGCATTGAGGATATAGAAGAGAAAGAATAATATATAATTCATAATACGGAGATGAAAGGTAAGTGAATATGAAGCAGCTCTTCCTTAGAAAATGTTTAATCATTTTTTAATATCAACACACCTTATTATAAAGACAACATGGCTTATCCAAATACAATCAGTAAAGTACTACCATTTTAATCAAAAGATTATGGAATTCTCAATAGTCCCCAGGATAAAGTGTTTTATGAATATGGTTTGAATATCAGTTAAATACAGTTTTTTTAATAGTTGAGCCTTTATGTAATTAAATATTTGTATAATGACAGTTGCATACTGCATAAGTGACAGTTAGATTTAATGAGACATTTATTGGCACACATGATTAATAATAAATCTCTCCATGCTGAAGGTAATTTATACATATATAATGTGACCAAGAAGAAAAACTAATTTTAATGTTTACTTTGTATCCCAAGCTACCCGTCTTGTATCCAGTCCAAATCAATTCCTACTTAAAAACATTGGCCCAGGACTTTAGGGCAACGGTTGTTAGAAGTGACAATGGACAAAGGTACCCTTTAAAATATGCTGAGGTTGTGGAATAGCTGTGCCTAGACATATAATTTACATTTTATTTTGCTAGAAAATTGGCCTATACCCCCTATAATTTCTAGAAATGATTCAGGGACCAAAAAAGAGTTTTCTCTTTCTTTCTTTCCTTTCTTTCTTTCTTTCTTTCTTTCTTTCTTTCTTTCTTTCTTTCTTTCTTTCTTTCTTTCTTTCTTTCTCTTTCTTTCTTTCTTTCTGTCTTTCTTTTTCTTTCTCTTCTTTCTTTGTGTTTTTCTCTCTTCTTTCTCACTCAAAAGTATATAAACTGTCAATCTATGATAGCCCCCTCAAGTGTGATAAATGGATGAATATAATAAGGAGAATGAGCCTTTGTCAAGTGCTGAGCACAGCACTGAGTACTATAATGCACCATCTCAGAGGCACAGACAACAGGCCTGTTTCAATCTAAAGGAAAAAGATCTGGACAGGTGACTGTCATTGTGATCTTCATGCAAGTGGTGATATTCTTATGACAGAAAAGTCGCATTGAGTAGATCACTTTAACATATATATTAAAATCTTGCACTGATTGCCTTTTGGGGGATTTGAAGTTGCAATAACTGGTTTGTACCATGCACTAACTATTGTCTTTGTCTGTTTCATGCTGCTCTAAAAAGATACCTAAAATTGTGAAACTTTTAAGGAATAGAAATTCACTTCTGATGGTTCTAAAGATTGAAAAGTTCAAGGTCAAGGCACTGGCAGACTTGCTTTTCCGATGCACTGTGCTTGCTCTCTACTTTGAAGATGGCATCTTGTTGCTGGTGAAGGTGGTAGAGGGGAGGAATACTGGGTCCTTATGTGCCAGAAGATGGAAGTGAGAAGAGTCAGCACTGTGTGAAATTTGTTTCCATAAGGACCTCTTCCACTGGCAGGGGAATACCTTCCTGGCCCAATCACTTTCTGTACACCCCCACCTCTTAATACTGTTACATGGGCCATCATGTTTCACACCTGGTTTTGAAGGGGTTGGTTTCAAACCAGTATAACTACTGTCTCCCAGTACTTTCCCTATAGAAAGTCACTTTGTACTTCGTAGACTCAATTACTTGCACAGTGCAGTGGGCACATTGATGCACCCTTCTCCTTCCTACGGTGAAGAGAAGGAACTATGATACCAAGGACTGAGCCTGTGTTTCCATTACTCATTTTACAGATTTTAAAGGGGAAATGTGCCATAAGATACAATTTCATTTGTGCCTCAATCTTCATGTGCCACAGTGTTTTGTGCAAAAAATGCACCAATTGATCTGGAGGAATTAGTGGATATATGTGTTGAACTCTAGCTGAAGTCCTCCTTTTACAGATAAATGGAGCTTGGAGCTAAAAATTTTCTTCTATTATTTCTACTGTTTCATGGCAAGATGGAAAGAAATTCTACAATGTTCAGGCATAATGTACACGTGTTAGAAGTATTATGCTCAGAGCTTTCATTTCTTAGTAACTATGGTCCCTTCCAGAGAACTTCACCTTGCTAGGAAGTGCTCCTGGTTGTAACTCCTTTTCTGAAGTGGATCTACTATCCAGCAGTAGCAGCCCTGAGTTGGCAGTTACCAAAATTGCTATTTTGCTTTTGCAAACTGATTTTTCAATAAAAGCAAAGTCTGGGCTTTCCCTGAGGTTGGTTTGGCTTCCTCAAGTCCAAGGTTATTGAATATATTGAGGATGATTCTGAAAGGTAGAAAAGAATTGGACAGAATTACTAATTTAATAAAGATTTCTTTGAATGTGAGGCATGGGATAATTAAAAATATCTGTTTGCATTTTTTTGCTAAAATTTTAATCATGTTTTATTGGGGTAGAGGGGTTATAGATCTTTTATTTATTCAACTTCATTCTAAATTTTCAAGCCATAGTGTAGAATATTTATGAATGAATTGCATACGTTTTGGAAAGTAGTATTTTTTTCTATAGCACCAAATGCTTTGAAGAAGCTTGGGGAAGTAGAGTTTGAAGATGGCTCTCGCATTCAATTTTGGGGACTCCAAACCTCATTTTACCATTTAGAAGCTGTATAACCTTGAGTAAAAACCTTTTGTGCCTCTGATCTTGATTTACTTATGAAAATATATAATAACAATCTAATGTAGTTGTATAGAGTATAAAATTTCAGCTCTTCTTAGTAAAGAGAAAATAAATTTTGGTCCTATAAAACTAAGAGCTTTTTTTGGGCACAAGTATTGGGGATAAGTTCTTACTTGGAACATCTTGATATCAGTTCTTTCAGGATTTTTCAGGCATACACACACACAGACAGGGGGAGTGGAGAGAGAGAGAGAGAGAGAGAGAGAGAGAGAGAGAGAGAGAGAGAGAGAGTATACCTAATCATAAGGAGTTTATGCAAGAAGTAAGATCACTTATTTATACAGGAGGAAATACATTCCTGGAAAATTATTGGATTTTGGACCTTATATTTCCTAAAATGAAAGGGGCTTTGGGTACACATATTCCAGAAGTCTTAATTTCTATATATTATCAGTGAGACTTGAGGCCACTAGGTCCATCAGATCCAGGTCTGGTTTGCCATTTGGAAAAGGAAAGAGATGAAAAAAGAAATAAAGATAGAGCACAGAGAGGGTACCATCTTCAATTATGGTCTCATGGTCCCATCCTTTCAAAATATACCTTGAAAGGATAGGAGAAGCCTCTAGATCTTCTCAAAACCCTGTTTCCTTTTCTGCCCAGAAGCCCAACTGGATGGTGTTTCTCAGGTTCTTCTACTGTTAAATGGCACACAAGCAGAAACACCAAATGCTCACAGACCCAACCAGAGTGAGCTTTAGACCTCTAGATGCTCCTCTCCAGCCTGCTCATGAGTGAGCAGAGGGACCATCAAGGCTTCTAGTACCCAAAGGCATGGCACAGTCACCAGATTGAAGAAATCTGAGTCTTGGCTCAGCACTTTGGAAGATCACCCATCCAACAGCCCGTCTTAATGTACACGAGCAAGAAATCTTACACCTGCAGTGTAGGAATTCATTGAGGTCCTGGTCTTATGGGTTACAGCATTCAGCTCCACCAAAATACAAAAGGTAAACTTGGATCTCTTCCAGTGATGACATGTGATAGACAATTCCCCTCAGCTCTAAGTACATTTACAAATGAAATCAACTCACTGACAGTTGCAAGTATGAGTTGAATTATAGAAGCAGAGTTCAAAACTCAACTGCTCTGCCTGTGGGGGCATCTACTCTGTTTGTAAGACTCCCCGGGCCTCCTGGGGGCTGACAAAGCTTGGCAGATAGGAAACTTCCCAGGCCAAGCCCCCTGCTGGCCTAATCATTGCTTCCAGAAAATGAGAGCACCTCCGCATGAGTATTTTTAGAATAGCCTAATTTCTAGAACAAGCCACATCTGAATTATCACTCTCAATGTGCATGCTGTTACTAATGCTTCTCCTATTTAATTTCCATTATTAATATTTACCACAATATGATTAGTCTAGTTTTCAGTCTCTGAGCTGGAGATTACTGTAACTTTTCCAAGTATCAAATCCATAAGTAGAATACTTTTATCCCGCCTCTTCTCAACAGTTGCATAGCATCTTGGGCTGGAGGCTTCTCTCTTTGGAACTGTGCCATGTATGATGAAGCTGGGATCTCATCCTACCACAGTCTTTACTCATGATCCTTCTGGTAGGCTGAGTTCCTTTCCTAGCTCTCATAACACTGTTCCTAATCAATAGCAGTAATTTAAAGGAATCTGCTGTATGTATGTTGGCTACACTCAGACTCCATACTCATTAAGAGCAGGAATTGAGTTAGAATAGTTTTATCTGAAGTGCTGGGACACTTCCTGGTTTATCCTTTTATTCACATTAAAAATGACTTACTGAGCACCTACTAGGAGTGACGTATCATGCTATATCTTGGCTCGTCACTGGAGAACAAAAAGTAGCAAAGATCCTAATGGTCTAAAGAGGGATAGTTATCAGACATGTGCTCAGATACAAATATTGTCATGGATAGGTTTGGAGATTTGGAAGAAACAAATACATTATGTTTTTTTCCTCCAAAATAGTCCGTTGCATAGGAGTTTTGATATAGTGATTATTTGGGAGTTGACTTTAGGAAAATCAGAGAGAAAGTAGAGAAGTAAGACCAGAAATTGAGGAAAGCCA